>PVKN010028847.1:0-13133 GCA_004027915.1 Capromys pilorides
AAAAAAAAACCTTACATACTTCCTCATAGGTCCACAGTCCAGTGCAGAAGCAAACAGAAATCTTTACAATGCCTAAGTACTATTATAGAAGTCAGTGCAAAGAAATGAAGATAAGAGAGCTCAGGGAGAAGTAAGAAGGCTTCTCAGAAAGCTGGACTTTGAGCTATTTCCTGGAGAAGGAATGTGGTTTTACCAAGTGAAAAAAAAGGTAGCGGAGGGCAGAGGCAGCAGCCTGGCTGGGAGGGACAGAGGGACAGAGGGACAGAGGGACACTGAGCTGAGAGTGAGGGATACAGGTGTGAGGCTGAGTTGGCACATGTGGGGTCCTCACGCAGAACAGCAGACCCCAGTGCATGCACCTTCTTGTGTCTGGCTATTTGAGCTGACTTCCTTCTAGGAAGTTACATTGCAAAGCTAAACATTATTAGGTTATTTATGGCAAGTTCAGAAGTAATATGACATTGCATTCCTGCAACACTGGCAGACTGCTGGTCGCCTCCAGGGGAAGCACTTGGCACAGTCTGGCCGCTGTGACAGGCACTATTGTGATGCTCTGAACATCAACACCTGGAGCCACCTGGGCATTAGCTGGCCGGGAAGTCAGGGTTTCTCTGGCTGCTGTGATCCTGTTACAGGGTGGAATAAGCATCCTTGTTTCTCGTGCATCTGTCACTGGAGGACCAAGTGAGAAGCGGTAGAGCCTAGACACCAAGGCCTCTCCTTTCCTGCTACCCCTCTGTGACTCCTGGGTCTGTTCTTTCCTCTGTTCTGCCCTGCATTTGCCCCAGGGGTGTGTGTTAGGCAGTAGCAGATTGAGCAGAGTGTCAAAGAGTGGGGGGAGAAAGAAAGGAGTGGGGGGCTTATTCCTCACACTTCCTCCCAGCTCCTCTCTGGTTCTCCTGGTGACTGTGCTCATCTGCGCCACAGCTTCTCCTGTGCCCTGTTTGCTCTGCTCTCTCTGCTCCTGCCCTCCCCAGGCTACACGGGTGCTCATGTCCTCCCAGTGCTCCCTTCAGCTCTTTGCTGCCGCTGGTCCTGGGGCCCAGTTCATTCTCTGTCTCTGCCCCCTTCTCCACAAAGAGCCCTTCCATTTAGTTATCCTCAGTTGTGAACGTGTCCTCTCATTCCTGCTGAGCCCTTACTGGCTGCACCTGACGTGGTTCGAGGGACTTAACCTGGGAGCCTCAGCTTCGCCAAGGCAAAATCAAAAGAGTAATATCCGCTATCTCCTGCAGGGGTTCTGAGGGCACAGTGAAATCATGTCTTGGTATAGTATTGCTAACTCCTTTAGAATGGCACCTCATATGGAAGTCATTCAATAAATATTAGCAGCTATTGTCAATTACAACCAGTATTAAATGTCAATCATTGGTATTCAAGAGCCTTAGGTCCGCTGGATGGGAAAGTACCTGGGGCATTGCCCAGGGCAGCCCCTTCCTTTTCTTTTCTTTTTCCTTCCTTCCTTCCTTCCTTCCTTCCTTCCTTCCTTCCTTCCTTCCTTCCTTCCTTCCTTCCTTCTTTCTTTTTTTCCCTCTTTTTTTAAAAAAAGTTGCCTTCAAATTAGTTATTATTTATTTATTTTAAATTTTTTTGCCTTTTATTTTTTAAAATTTTATTACTTTTAATAAGAAATAACAATGAGACAGTTTCAAAACACGTTAGTAGGACAGCCACCACTTCCAACTTCCAACACTGCCAGTTCTGCTGGTAACCACTACTATTACGGAATATTGGACTATATATACAACTACTTTCTCTCAGTTCAATGAGAAGAAATATTTGTCCTTTCCTATTTGAGAAATTTAGTTCACACAGCCCAGGTGATGAAGCCCAGGACAGAATCTGACCAGTTGACAGGAGGCCCGCGGTGTTTACCTCTAATTCTATTTAACTTCCTTAATTAAGGTGTTGCTTCCCTAGATGATGTCATCCACTTGTTTTAGGGAAGGGTTACATAAGCCCGACGCCCTCCACCAGAGCTTTATTTGCTGTCTCTGAGAAGAACAGCGGCTGTCCCAAAACAAGCAAGAATTCGAGAGAATATCCCTGTTTCATTGCTCCTGCTCCGTGTGGCTGACTCATTTACTCCTGGGCCTCACAGCCCACTTCCATCAATCACCCATCCGGCTCGTCCCACCTTGCTGGCTCTGCTAGCTGCCGCACACAAGTGCCACCGGCTCGTGCAAGTGGAGGCCATTCTGGGACTCTCTGTGGTGTGGAGGAGGGTAGACCCAGCTCATACTAAAGGCCAGGCCAGGGACAGAACCAAGGCAGACATGCTTTTCACCACACGGTTTTGAAACAACTGGCTAGAAAGTGATCATTTGCTCAGTCATGTTGTTACCAGGCACTTGGGACTCCTAGAGTTTAAACAGACACGCACATAGCCACAGACACCTCCAAGTATAAGTGGTCAGTTTCCTTCCAAAGCTAAAATAATAAGCCTCTCTCTCTGTCTCTGTCTCTCTGTCTCTGTCTCTCTGTCTCTCTGTCTGTCTGTCTGTCTGTCTGTCTGTCTGTCTGTCTGTCTATCTCCCAGCCCCAAACAGCACACTTTAAACTACCTTCTTGCCATTATTCTCAAAGCATGTTTCACACCACGCCGCTGGTGTCTGTCAGAGCACAGCTCTCACGTCAGTTATGGATCTTCTTTCACAGAAAGCCTGTGTTTGCAGGATGCCTGAAAAACTGGTTGATTCAGGGCAAAAATATTAGTCGAACCATTTGTTTCATTGAATTATCAAATTGGTTCGGGTAACACAGGCAAGCAGGCAGCCCAGACTCTGCAAAGCTGCGTGTCCTTGGACGATCTCTCCTGCCCTCATTAGGGCAGGGCTGGGCTCTCCCGGAGCGCCTGAAGGGAACAGCTCCGAGCTCAAGGCAACCTTTCTTCCCCGCAGCTGCTTGTTCTCCAGGTATTTCCACTGGGCGTTTGAACTCCTTCGCAGGCCGCTGGTCTTGCTCAGCTTAGGAGACTCCTGTTTTTGGAAAGAGAAAGCAAAGATGTGCTTCCTATTTCTTTGTAACTAAACGTCTTTTTTATTATTGAGGTTGAAAGCAATGTCTTCCTTCTAAATGTATGTGATCCTCTAAGCAATTGCCCTAGAAGTTAGGGGTCATTTGCAATTAATGAAGGGAAAGTGAGAAAACTAGTATGAAACTTTCCAAAGTAGAGGAAGGGAATTACTATACAGCCCTATGGCATGTTTCTCACTTCAGCCTGTGCTCTGCCCAGCATACTGCAAAGGGCACCAGGTTTTCCAAAAGCAGACCTTAGGTAATGTTTTGAATGGAGTTAACTTGAAGGAGGTTATTCCAGGAAGGGCATGCACGGATTTAGCATGTGGCCCCTGTGTGCGTGCTTGTGTGTATATATGCATGTGCAGGTGAGTCCATGTGTGCTTCTGTACAACTTTGCATGTGAACACGTGTGCATATGCCTTAGTAGTTGTGTGTGTGTGCAGTGAGACTTTCCCATTCACCCTCCAGCCTCGCCTGAGTGCCCAGCCCAGCACCCTCTCCACAAGGCCCCACAGCAGACAAGGAGGCCAGGGCTGTGCTGCCTGGGGCAGAAGTTCTGCTACTGCCACTGTGCCTTTCTCCACAGAGAAGACTTCCTGCTGCCACACTGCTGCTCAGGAATTCTCCACCCCTCAGTCCTATTCCTTGGGCTGCCCCTGGGTGACTTGGAAGCTGTCACACCATGGTGCAGTTCTGCTGTTTGTGATGTAATATGCCCCAAGCATTTTCTGTTCAAGGAGAGAAGAGAGAAGTCAATTCCAATTTTAGCAAGGCTTGTTGTGAATAATAGCATTTGGGGAAGGCCAGGCATTCTAAGTATTTAATTGCACTATCCTATGATTGACTAAATTTAATAGCTCATTTTAAGGAGAAAAATCCAAGAGCAAAGGAACAGAAAGGCTTGTTCCAGGCCAGATAGACTCCGCTCTCTCTATGCCCAGCATCTTCCTTCAAGGCCAGGACGTTGTATTTTCTTTCAGGCTCCACAAAAGCTTCCTCTGCAGATCTGGAAAAACCCCTCAAGTGCTGGTTGACCTCTGTGTTTCCCTTAAGATGTGACTTCTGCCCTTTGCCCCTCAAAGATGTGCCTGAGAAGCTGACTCCTAGGGATCTTTTCTTTTTCCCCTATCTTCTAGTCACTGTAAAGCAGGGCCAGGGGCTGAGTCTCCACGTCCGCATGCTGAGCCTCAGGTTCCACAGCAATCGGGTTCTACAGTTCTGGTCAGTGTCTTCCGTCTCAGCTGTTGTGTCACTCTGGGTCTGGAGCGCAGAATTCCACTGCCGTCTCCCTCCTGCTTCCCGTCACCATTAGCCCCTCTGCTGTCCTTACCCTCAGGCACCTCTGCACAAAGCTCAAACAATAGAGCAGACAGGGAACTCCCTTTCAGGCTAGAGATGTATTCAGACTTATTGTTTTCTTTCTTTCTTTCTTTCTTTCTTTCTTTCTTTCTTTCTTTCTTTCTTTCTTTCTTTCAATTTTCGTGTGTTTGGTTCAAGGTCCCACTATGCAGCTTAGACTCATAGTAATCTTCCTGTTTCAGCCTCCCTAGCATTGGGATTACCAGCATATACCAATGCCTGGTCTTGGTGACTGGCTCAGAGCACCCAGGGTGGGGCTGGCATAGCACAAGATACCAGGGATTAAATTTGGGTCCTTGTACTTGCCTAGGCAGTACTTAGACCACTGAGCTATCTCCGTGGCCTATAGAGTCTCTTTTTTTGAACATAAACATTAAAAACTGTCTTGTTGGGGTTTTAAAGAGGTTCAAGTAAGGCCATGGAAGTAAATGTGCTATGTCTGGTCCAGATGGAAGTTTGTTTTAACCAGTGATCATACCAGCGGTGGAGTCCCACTGTAGCAAGTGCACAGTTTCCTGTGGACTTCTCAGAGAGGCACCTAAGCACCCTTTTCCATCTCCCAGGCCGGTCAGTTTGATAACAGGGCAGACAGAAGCTTTGTTTACCTTGGGAAGACAGTGAAATTGCAGACTGTGCTCTTGACCTAGATGCAAAACAGCAAGAGGTCAGGCTGCCTTGGGTAGCTGTGGGCATTGATCTGTCTGCCTCTCCAGTCTCCACCTGTTACTTGAAAGACAAACCAGGGTGACTCAGGGTGACCTAATGCAGCAAGGAAGGGAAACAAGTTCTCAATGGGTGTGTTGTCCTGAACCATGTTCCACCAAGATTTTTACATACCTGGACCAGTTTAAGAGAAAAGGAAAATGGAAATGGACTGCTTTAAGTATCTTCTTCTCTGTCAATGCTCTATCCTGGCTCCCATCTGTCACCTGCTGACAGCAATGATCATCACTTGCAGGGACATCACCAAAGGACATCTCTCTGTCCTCGAATGCAGGCCAATTAAACACCACGAAATTCTATATTGACATCTACGGATGCTTGCAAAACACGCGCTAACATGCTGGAAGACAAAAAAATGATCAAGACACACTGGTACTTCATTTGTGCCAATAAATAGCATTGTGATTAACTGGGAAATTGCCTGATTAATTAAGATAAGCGCTCCAAACAACCCACTAATTGAGGGGCCTTTCTTGTTGGCTGTGGCTATGGTTTGTTAGTGGTTAAGAGTGTGAGTATTGGAGCCAGTCTGACCTGTATTCAAAATGTAGCATTGAGATACATGCTCGATGACACTGAGAAGATAGCCATCTCTGCTTAGAGGTGTGCTGGAGCCAGGTCCGGAAAGCCAGGTATGCAAATCTTCCTGACTGTATTCATTGATTTCATGTTGGTAGTTGTAGAAAATATTTTAGATTTAATGAAAAGTTGGTCAAATTTTTGTACTGGGGTCTTTTTCTTTTTTCATCTAGAGTCTATTGTAAACATTTACCATCACAACACCTCACTGCCTCTTTATATTTCTCTACCTCTAGAGTGTGAATAATGACAGCATTTTCTTCATTGGCCCGCAGTGAAGATTAAATTGTATAAAAGACATACATGACCCATAATGGTTATAAATACACACACACACACACACACACACACACACACACAATCTACTTTTGTGATTGTTTACTAGTCCATGAAGTTTCTCCGTGGCATTTGATGGGCTAACAACATTGCAGGTCGTGCTCACCGAAAAGGAAGAAGCCTTCTCCGAATGCCTACCCAGCCCTTCAGTAAGACACAGTTTTCTGAAACAAACCCAGACACAAAAGCAGCTCCTCATTGGGGAATGACTCAGCTTCCTTCTCCGAAGGCTCCACTCTGCTTCCCAGGAATCGGCTGTGGGTAGGCATTGAGGGGACAGCCCTCTTGACCCTGGTGACCTTCAGGCTGCCTGGGAAGGAGGCGCATGTTGATGAAGCACCAACCCGCAGAGACTACCAGCACAGGTGTCTCACAGTCTTGCCCCCGAGCTGGAGTTGTGTTTCTGGGTTGCTTGGGAGGGTTCAGAACTTACTTAAGGGTAATAGGAAGGACATGAGGTGAGAAAAAGGTTCCTGCCAAGTGGCTGAGAGACACATGATAGCTCAACAGGGAACCAGGAGTCAGGTTTAATATTGTTGCTGCTCCACACTTATTAATTGAGGTCAATGGTTTATCAGGTCCTCACTGAGAGCCGCAGAGAGGACAGGCTTCAAAGTGCAGAGAGGGAAACCAAATCAGGGTTTCTAGCACCAACCCTGACTCACTGATGGTACAGGAGGCCCTCCAAGAGCCCTGGCCCCTGGCTTCTCACTATGCGCAAATCCCCACTGTCCCCAGGAGGTTTGGAAGAGCCTTTGCAAATGTGTGCTTTTCCAGCCCAGTTAAGGTAAACTCACCTCTAAGGCAAGCGTTATGTCAGGACAGGCAGTGCCCCCATATGGTCCGTTTCCTCGATGGTCAGCTATCTGGGCTCCAAAACACAGCCCAGGTACTGGATGTGGTCATACCATCTTTAAATGAGACTCATATGTGATGAAAAATGGGAAGAGGTTTGTGTGAGAGATGTTTTAGTTCAATAAGCAGCTGCAGCAGGAACTTAGGAAGCCATAGGCTGTATCTGCTCTGGGAAAAGTCAGCTCAGAGTGCAGCAGGGACACACAGACCACAGTCCATTAACAGGCAAGCTGGGAGCTCCCGGGCAGGGTGGGACAAATGGGAAGAGGGTACGGCACAGTTTCTTTGCAGACACTCTCTTAGCTGGTGAGTTAGAAAGCTCAACAGGAAAGAAACTTCTGATAGCATAAAGGATCAAAAAAATGGGAAGGGCACCCAGGGGGCAGTAACCATGACAGGGCTCAGCGGCCTTGTCAGCAGCAGCAGAGAGTATTTTTGGCTTGTGAGTCTTGTGAGCAGGGGGAAATCAGGAAAGGGAAGCTGAGCATTTAATCCTATGGAGATCATGGGCTAATCCAACCCTACTTAGTGCATGTAAGGGAAAAGTTGTCAAGGATTTTTAACAACCTTGAAAATGCAGGCGTTGCTTGATAGCAGACACAACACCCCCTGCCATGGGGGTGTTCTCTCCTTTGCCCTGAAGGCCAGAGCAAGTGCTTGATAGGTTGAGAAAGTGATTGTCTGAGCATAAATCCCTGACCTCATCTCTTCTCTTGAGCCCTGGACAGTATGGATTCACACTTTATCATTATTACTTTTTCTGTTAGCCTCTAACTTTGGTCTGTAACCCCACTCCAACTTGAATCAACACCTAGATGAAATTTTATCTCCTGTAAAATGATAAAACCCAGTGAGTGACACCTGGTAAAAGCACTTCAGGCATCAATGAAGCAGTGTATAAAAAATATTCTGGTAGGGCTTGATACTTAGGGTCTCTTACTTTTTGTTGCCAATATTTAAAAATGACCAGAACTACACTGGACACTGCCTCATGATCTGTGTTGTCCATCAGGGGTTAAGCTGCCTCACAAATATTTGACAGAAGTTGAACTCTTTCTTGAAAAACTTGCTTCCTTTCATACTTAGGCAGGATTACTGACAGACTTCAATACATTTCAGTTTTTAGTTTTATCGCAATGGGGGTATAGCTCAGTGGTAAACTGTGTGTTTAACATATAAGTACAAGGCCCTGGTGTCAATCCCCTCCTCCAAAACAAGAGAAAGAAAGAAATTAAAGTAAAAAGAAAACAATGAAAGAGAACAACGAAAGAGAGGGAAAAATGGAGGAGGAAAGAAAAAAGAAAAAAAATAAAGAAAGGAAGCAGCAGAGAGAATAGTACTTCCGCAGCAAATGAGCTAAATATACTATACAGGAAAGTTAAGATTATCTAGTTGTTTGCTCTAAGAGAAAAAAGGCAAGAGTGAAGCTAAAATAACTTGCTGTGGTCATGTAACTTCTCTTTTGGTCTTGCAATGATAAACTTCAAGGTAGGCCTTCTATTTTGTTTCACAGTTTTCAGCTGTTTTTCCTTTTTGAAGTGCTCCTGCAGAGGAAACGAATCTTTCTATTGAGATTGACAGTGAGTCACAGAGGGAGCTGCTGCTTTCCTTTTGAGGGATTTTTTTTTTTTAATTTAGTCTTGTTTCCATTAAATTTTAGCAACAGGAAAATATGGACTTTCAGCATCCACAGGGATCTGATCAAATGGAAACATATGTCCCTTGTTTGCCCATTACTACAAACCATGAGAAAACTCACACATCACTTGGAGACTTTCTGGAAAGGCTGATAATCAAACACCTTCCTGCTGCCTTTATTTCTCTAAGACAAAATGGGTTTCCATGTTCTAAAAATCCAGGGTGATGGAAGCAGAGGCTGGAGGGCCCAAACTGTGTTCAGATCACTGTAGGCATCTCAGAAACCTGATAGTGCAAGACAAGCGGTGGGCAGCAGGAAGGCCAATGCACGCCTGCTCACGCTAGGCCTTCCTGGTCCAAAAGGCTGGCATACTGAGTGCTGAGCGGAACTCCCAAAAGAATGAGTCCCGGCTTGGGGAAGCGATCATGGCCACATCTGCTTGGCTTCAAATCAGTGAATGGGCACAAACAGTAGCACACAGACCAAGGCATTTATCACATCTTTGGGTAAAAAAAGATCTTGTCTAACTTTCTTGACAATGCTGCCCATGAACCAACTTTTATAACCATTCAACATTTTTGCTTCTCCATCACTTAGTACAAAAAGGGCATGTATACTCTTGCATTAATTTTAATTAGATATAAAATTTCCCTGTGCTTCTTCAGAACCCGTGGCCTGACGCTGAGCCAGGACATGATACATACTAGGATGAAAGGCCACCATCAGCAGCACATGCACCTCATCATTTTTTTGGAGTAGCCTGCACTGCCTACCCAACCATGCAGACTCCAAATGCCTGCTTTCCATTAAAATGCTTGTACAACAAGAGAAGGATATAATTTAGCCTTCCTGGCCCTCTGTTTCCTTCTCTGCAAACAAAGGGATAAAACTTTCATGTAGTTACTTTCTACTCTGTAAAGGAGAGGTCAAATTCACTTGCCTTTGTCCTGTTCTCTGAGATACTCACTGCTCAGATTCCTTTCCCTTCTTTTAAATTTGTCTGCTCTTTCTTTCTTTCTTTCTTTCTTTCTTTCTTTCTTTCTTTCTTTCTTTCTTTCTTTCTTTCTTTCTTTCTTTCTTTCTTGGCTGGCCCAGTCCACCCTGGCAGTGGAGCTGGCGCAGCATGTGGTACTGGGGATCGAACCACAGTCCCTGCATTAGCCTAAGCTTGCTTAAGCAGGTGCTTTAGACCACTGAGCCGTCTAGCAGTTTTCTGATTTCCACTTCTTCCCACATTCCTGTTGCTTTCAGCTTCTAATCATCCAGCAAAAAAAAGTGACAAACACCTCACACCCAGAGTCTGCTGAGACCATCTCAAAGAGCCTTTATCATAGAAGAGCTGCTAGGGCCTTGTTGTTTCTATTTCTCCTTCTGACTTACATTTTAATACTTGTTGTAATGCTGATGACAAGTTCTCCTAGCCTAGCTAAGTTGACAAAGTATGCTAATACATGTGTTTGTTTCAGCTGGCTATTAGCAAAAACCATTTGATTTTTTTCAGAGATATGTTGCTTCAGCCACCTTGCAGTATGGCTATTTTAACTACTTCATGTGACTATTAATCATATGCCTAAAAGAAACAGATAAACCTTGAGACAGGATTCAGCTCAGCAAATGTTTATTCATTATCTCCCATGTGCTGGCGTTGGTGCTAAGTGTACAGAAGGTACAAAGATGAGTCTGCCAGAGCCCATGACGAAGGAGTGGGAATTTGCTTATGTGTGAGTTTACTTAGGTGTCGTAAGAGAGACTCACAGTGCTTGAAGGACCAAGACAAGGGAGAGACGGTGATGTGTGTAGAGGTGACTTAGTGAAGTCTCTGGGTCTGCATGGGCAAAGCCTTTTCATTCCTTGGAGTGTGTGGGTGTGGAATTCAAACCTCCCTCCTCTGGCAATCTGGGGCCATGGAAGATTTCCACTATGATCCACCTATGCTTTGGAAAAATGAGCCTGGCAGGAGCGTGTCAGGTAGTCAGTGGGCCAGGGTGTGGAGGGGTCCCAAAAGAGCCTTACTCATGTCCTGCTCCTGGCTGCACATCTTCTCGGCCAATGCCCACTCCATGTGGCCACAGCAGCTCACAGCTATAAAAATGTGTTGACCAGAGAGGTTTAATATTAACCAAAGTTATAGTCAAAGTCAATTCAGAGGATTCAAGGGAAAAAAATTGATGCTAATAGAGAAATAGAAGTCAATATTTGTAATGTGAGTCACAGGCTCAAAATAGAAAAGTAAGACACATCACTTTGGCAGCTCCCAAAGGGCTGTGGGTTGTACAGAGCAGCAGGTCTGTGAACCAGGCCTGACCACCCTTCTAGGCCTATTTTAAAATTTCCTCTCTCCCCTTCCTCTAATTCCTAAATTCCAGAGCATGAAACTCACAAGATAACCAGCCAGGATGAAGTCATGGCTGATTTTGAATGGGTCAATGGAAAAAAAAAAAAGATTTTTCACCCTACTTGTGTGTAAACTTTCTCTCTAGTGACGTGCTGTGGAACTAACTTACCATGACTTTATTTTGTAGTCCCTGTGATTCGGCAGTGGCCATCATTGTTTGAGACTTAATCTCTTCTTGTTTGTGCCCTATTTTGGGGAAGACAAAGGAGATAAGAAGGAGGCAGACATATTCAAGATCATGTGTGTCCTTCATTTGTTTTTCAAAGCTGTGATAGATTAATGCCATACAGCGACACGCTGTTCACTGAAGATCAAGTGACAAGCTGAGGGGCTTCTAGAAAATCCTTTGAGAAGATGGTTTCATGAGTGTTAATGATGTGGCTCTGCTCTGGCTCTCGTATCAGTTCTGATTCTGAAGCTTAAAGGCATTTTGTGGAGAGAGTTGGGCAAACAAGAGGATTAAAGATAAAGAACTAAAGGGGCAGAGCCCAGGAGTGCACTCTGTGAGCAGGCATTGCTTTGCACCACGCTCACCCAGCCTGCAGGGCAGAATGTGCCTCAAGAAAGAATACAATTAGCCATGCTTCGCGCAAGGCACTGGGCTGCCGAGGGACCAGATAGCATCTTATCATCCATGCCCAGAGGAACAACTCATTCAAATTGGATCTTTAGGGGCCACGGCTGGTTTGCTGTGGTCTGCAGGGCACAGCCCAGCCCATCCTACAAGTGGCTCCTCTGGGAGACCCGAGAAACTGTACTCTTCAGTTCTCTTCTTTGGTATCCAGAAAGCCCAGCAGGCAGAGTGCAGCTTGGACAACACCTGCTCTAGAGAGGGGCTCAGTGGTGGCACTTATGATCTGGGAAGCGATGAAAGCTTAGGCAGAAACAAGGTTGGTGGCAGCACATGAGCCACACTGGCTAGGAGCTCCCATACTCGTCTTGGACTGGGTCCTGATCCTCCCTTTCTACTACAAAGCTGCTCAAGACCACCAGTTTATCTTAAGTCACCGATCCCTGACCTGGCATCTGCTTCCTCATCAGCACCGTGGTCATAGCCACATCTCCCTCCCAGCAGAATTGGAGCAGTAATTAGCACTCAGGAGATGTTTTGAGATCACTGATAGAAGACGCTCTACCTGCCCAGGGTATTATTACATGATTTTATTTTTCTCTTCATAGTCAGGATCAAGTCTGTGATAATTTAGAAATAAGACAAATTAGTAAAATGCATAGTATGAAGGTCATCTTACCAATTGGATTTTTGTTGCAATAAGCATTGCCCTTGTATTGTATGTACAAGAAGTGGCACAGAGTTATGTGCTAGAAAACCACAGTTACCTTCAGAGTGGACTATTAGCTTATATTTCATGACCTTCTTAGACTGCTTTATAAATGGTAAATTGTAAAGGCACCTGTTCACATTGCCCATGAAAATGGAGTTACCACCAGGCCTCAGACACGCAAAGCTCCATATAACCATTGCAGATTTGTTTCTGTTGCTCTAGATGTTGTGTATCTCTTTGGACAATAGACAGGATGTACAACAACTGATAATTTTGGTTGACTGTGCTCATGTGAAAATTGGATTGTCAAAACCCTTCAGGATAGGATCCTCCTCTTACAAAGCTCAGAACTATGATGCATGTGAGACAGAGATTAAGAGGGCCTTTTCCCTCAAGGAAGAGGCACAGGCCTAAAAGCTTGCTTGGTTATTACAGGAGACTGCCATCTCATCTTTCGAAAGAGAGGTGGAGATGACCAAAGGGCAGAAGGTCATCTACGTAACAGATCCACGTGAGACATTAATTAAAATGGAATGCTGAGGAGGACACAAATGTCCTGACCACATAATTCACAATAAATTCAGACTAAATTTATCTTCCTTTTCCTTGAAATTTTCTAAAAAGCCACATCTCATTTCATTTAGAATTCTTTAGGGTTAAGGCTAAGAACAAAATTGAAAGAATAAGCAAATGTCTTAAAATGAATATAAAGCATGCATCTCTATCTTTTTCAGATGGAATAATTTATCCCTCTTTCATTATATTTCTAACATGGTCTTCAACCCTTAGAAACCACTGTGCAATGGAATGAGATTGATCCTGTTCATCTGAGCAAAAATGTAAGTGAAGTATGTTTGGTACACATTTGTCTTTACATGTAGATAAGCATATTATTTTCAGATAATATTTAATTGTGTTTTCTTTGATGTCATCTTTATTTTTT
>PVKN010028848.1:0-13141 GCA_004027915.1 Capromys pilorides
TATTTATTTATTTATTTGTTTGCTTGTTGTGTTTGTTTGTTTCTTTATTTATTCATTTTGTGGCTGGCTCAGCCTGCCCTGGTGGTGGCGCTGGCGCAGCATGTGGTGCCGGGGATCGAACTGCAGTCCCCGCAGTTGCCTGAGCCCTCCTAAGCAGGCGCTTTAGACCACTGAACCATCTCGCCGGCCCCCATTTGGTTAAATTTTAAATTTTATTTATTGCCATACTCAAGACTGAAATACACCCAGCCCTTTATTTTTTTGAGGTAGTTTTTTTATTTTAATTTTTATTTATTTATTTATTTATTTAAAGTTTATTTTATTTTCTTAAACATCATGTATTTGTTTGTGTTATGGCTGGCTCAGCCTTCCCTGGGGGGGAGGTGGCACAGCATGTGGTGCCTGGGATGGAGCTGCGGTCCCTGCGGTGGCCTAAACTTCCCGACGCACGCACTTTAGACCGCTGAGCCGTCTCACTAGCCCAATTTTAATTTTTTAAAGTCAGAGTCTCACTGTGTAGTCCAGGCTGGCCTCAAACTTGAGGCAATTCTCCTACCTCAGCTTTCTGTGTGGTGCGATTACAGGGGTATAAATGGCCAGGGGTGTGCCTGGCCATTTTTTCTTTTTTTTTGCAGGACTGGGGTTTGAATTCACGACCTTGCACTTGCCAGGCAGGCACCTGTGCCATGGAGCTATCTCCCTAGCCCCATGCGCGGCCACTTGAGACAGATTCTTGCTAAAATTTGCAGATGGACTTGAACTTGGGAATCCACCTTCTTTAGTCTGCCCAAGTGCTGGAAGCACCAACATGCATCATGATGCCTGTGTTATTTCTTAAATTTCAAGACTCTTGCTGAGTAGTTTTCCAGCAAGTTTTCAAATCTTACAGGGAACCATAGTGCCTAAGCCTCCTGAGTAGCTGGAATTACATGTGTGCTACATTCCTGGCTCCCAGATTCCTCTTATAGCAGTGACTGTGGGGCTGAGTGGCCGTGCTGTCCAGGCTATCAGCCTGGAGTATTGATTGGCTGCTGGGCAGCCAATCGTTACCCTCTGTGATTCTGCAAATTCTGCCCCAGCATCTTTGGTGATTTGGGTATGAGTATAGGTACCAGAGACTCACTGCGTCACATAGGGGTGGCCCCTGGTTCAGGCTGACTTATATGCATTCCCTGAGGCCAGGGTCTGCCTTGTGCTGTGGGGGTGAGTTAACTTTCAGTGATTGGAAGTTGCGGCTTCCTTGGAAGAAGCAAGGACACACAGACCTCATTTTGCTGATCCTGATACCTCACAGGCCAGTCAGGCTGACACCCTACAGCATAGAGGGACCTTGATTGAGGTTTCGTGATTAAACTGGACCTGTTGCATGGGGAGCATTTGCCTCCTGTTACTGGTACCTACCAGGAAGAGCAGGCAGATTGTCTGTCAGGGACAGTGGAGGGAAGGGGCACACAGCTAGGACATAAGAGGCAATGGGACAGTGTTCTTGGGATGCCAGATCTGAATCTGATACTGAAGCCCTATCTATCTGTGTCTATGTAAGCTACTGTTATCTCACTGCCTGTGACAACTTGCTGAGTGCCTACAGCTAGAGACTTCCCAGGATGAGGAACCTGTGGGTAATGAAAATGATCACCAGAAGGTGGAGACATTGGCCATTGGGCCATGGCCTGTGCTCCCCAGACTCACTGGGGTCCCACGTGCGAGGTCCTTCATCCTCAGTACTGCTGAATGTAAACATGCAGGGACAGAAAATTTCCCAGTATCTGAGTTTCCAGGTAAAACCTTCCAGCCTTTAAACCCAGAAAATGGCTTCCTCGGAGTCTTAAAACCGCATCCTCAGTGAGGATCTCAATTGCCAGCTGCTGATTTAGTAATACCGTTGCATCTGATGGATGTTGGCTGGCTGGAGTAGAGACTGGGCTAATTTTGGTCCTCTTGGGGGTGAACTCCAAGGATAGTTGTGGTGGGAATGGGTATACAGCTTGAAGGCATCGCAGTCCAGGCAAGGGGCCACATGGAAACTTGGGAGCTGGGCGTGGTCCTAGTGGACTCAGGTGGGTGCATACCTGAGAAGACCCACAGGCCCACTGGTAAGGAGAAAGCTTTTGGCTATGACTACTTTTGGGAGCCTCAGGAAGCCAAGAAATTGATCAAGTGTGTGTAGGTGGGACTAGGATTTAGTGCCTAAAGCAAACAAGCTACCCTAGTGCTGAGAAAAACATCCTGTCTCGTTCAGACCAGCAATTAGGCACTAGGCAACCTTGTGTCAAACTTTGGGATACAAACTTTGCCAAAGTATAAATAAAGGATCATTTTGGCGTGTGAGCAGTTAGTCTTGCCCATCAGGCAGACTGGCCACCACCTAGCCCAGCTTTTCCTCTTGTCTATCTTTCTCTTTCCTACAGCCATGTCTCCCTGGGGTAGAACTGTTGGCAGTAAGACCAACAAACGAATTTCTACAACTACTGTTCAGAATGTGGTGTTAATCTATAGCCATACCACCCTGAACATGCCCAATCTTGTCTGAGAGTGTGGTGTTAATAGGATGAAGGTAATCGGACAGCTCAGTTGGGAGTAGAGCAGCAGCATCACAGGAACTACCAGCATTGGCTTCGTCAAGGTGGTGGACATGGTGACCTTGGGGGTCAAGAATCCTGGAGACTAGAGGAGGGGTGCCTTGGTGTTGAGGCAGTACAAGGGCTGGATTGCCAGTTAAGCTCCTATCTCTGGGGCTGGTGAGAAAGCTCAGCCGACTAAGTGCCTGCTTAGGCAAGCACAGGGATCCAGGTTCCATCCCCAGCATCACATGACCCCCCCCCCCTACCCCTCAGGGTGCAGGGAGCTGGCCACCAAGCCCAGGGAAGGTGGAGCACACCTGTAATCTCAGCGCTGGAGCACTGGGGAGGCTGAAAACAGGAGAATCACTAGGAGCCCGAGCTGCACAGTGAGACCCTATACCAAATATTAATCTACTGTCTCTTGGGTCCTGACTTGTCTACCTGGGCCTGTGAGGGGCTGGTGCCACTGGGGCTAGGAGGAGAGGCTGGTTCCAACCAGTATGGCAGCAGCATCATGCAGTCCTAATCCTGAGAGCAGCACATTTGCTACACACACACTTCTCAACCAGGTCATTGGCGTCTCAGAGACACACAACTGCCCTGTTATCAGGGAATCTCCGCCTAACGCCGCATGGTGCCCTTCATGGGGGCAACCAGGGGCCAGTCAAACAGTAACGAAGCCCACAGGTCTTTGTGCTAAGACTTCAGAACCAACTCTGTAGCAGCGCCTTCTTCTTCTCTGGGATTCCTCCTAAATTTACCTCCTGGACAATGTGAGTACCCTTTTCAATTCCCCACCAGCCAACTGCTGCCTCTAAGCTAGAACCTGGTTGGTACAGAGAACATTTCTCCTCGGGGCTGGTTTGTGCCACGCACTCCAGGGACACTGGCTGCGAGGTAAGACTCAAAGGAAGCACACTGCACATGTGACACTGGTGGTCTCTGTCCACCGTTTATTGAGCACTTGCACGGCCCGGCCCGGCCCAGCCCGGCCCATAGTATGTAGCTACTCTGTGCTGTGCACACGCTGGTGCTGGAGTAGCTTGGTGCTCTGGTGGAAGCGGCGGCCACAGTCCTGGCAGGTGAAGGGCCGCTCCCGCCGGTGTGTGAGCAGGTGCTGCGTGAGCGTGGGCCGCTGGCGGAAGGCCTTGCCGCACTCGGGGCAGGCGTAAGGACGCTCACCTGTGTGGATGCGCCTGTGCTGCGCCAGGTTGGCGCGCTGGCGGAAGCGCTGGCCACAGTCGGCGCAGGCGAAGGGCCGCTCGCCCGTGTGCACGCGCCGATGCTCGGTGAGCCGCGACACCTGCGCAAAGCACAGGCCGCAGTCAGCACAGCGGTGCGGCTTCTCGCCCATGTGTGCACGCTGGTGGCGAGTGAGCTTGAGCCGCTGGCTGAAGCGCAGGCCACATTCGGGACAGGCGAAGGGCCGCTCGCCAGTGTGCACGCGCAGGTGCTGCGTGAGCGTGGGCCGCTGGCGGAAAGCCTTGCCACATTCGGCGCAGGCGAAAGGCCGCTCGCCCGTGTGAATGCGCCGGTGCTGTGTGAGGTTGGAGCGCTGGCGGAAGCTCTGCCCACAGTCGGCGCAGGCGAAGGGGCGCTCGCCGCTGTGCACGCGCCGGTGTTGCAGAAGCACCGCGCGGCTCCCAAAGCGCTCGCCACACTCGGCACAGCCGAAGCACTTATCGCCAGTGTGCACGGCCTGATGTTCCAGTAGCACTGCCCGGCGTGGGAAGCTCTCATGGCACTCACTGCACGGGAAGGGGCCTGGGGGCTCGGGTGTGCCCGCAGCAGTGGGCGGCGCAGGGTGCGCGCCCGGGGTATCACCGTGCACACGCTGGTGCTGCAGCAGGTTGGCGCGCTGGCGGAAGCGCTGGCCACAGTCGGCGCAGTGGAAAGGCTGCTCGCCAGTGTGCACGCGCCGGTGCTCCTCCAGCCGCGTGCGGCGTGCGAAGCTCTGGCCGCAGTCGCTGCACGTAAAGGGCCGCTCCTCCGAGTGCGTGAGCTGGTGGCGCAGCAGGTGCGAGCTGCGGCTGAAGCTGCGGCTGCATTCGCTGCACACGAAGGGGCGTTCACCTGTGTGGATCTTCCGGTGCCGCAGCAGGTTGCTGCGCTGGCTGAACACCTTGCCGCACACGTCGCAGCGACCACCCCGGCCCAACCCAGTCCCCACGCTCTGCCGGCCCCGGCCCTGCATGGGACGCCAGTGAGCAGCAGCCTGGTGGGGGTCTTCATCCACGCCAGGGTCGCTATTGTGCAAGGGCTGGCCCAGGTCCCAGGGGACTCGGAGGTGTGGGCTCAGCGCTGCCAGCCTCGAAGAGTCACTGTCTGCCTGGATTGAAAAGCCTGTATGGAAGGATCCCCTCCTGAGAGAGGGTCCTCTGCTGAGACCCCCGTGGAACCCGGGAACAGGGCCTCTGTTAGTGCAGGCTCCCCTGTAGGGATGGTGGGACAACCCAGGATGAGGAAGAAGGACCGGGTGTATGAAAACACTTACCTTGTCTGCTTAAGCCAAGGGTGGGGTGGGTGCCGGAACAAAAGTGGGCAGGTGGCAAGGCTAGCAGAAAGAGATGGGGCATGCAAGCCAGGCTCTTGGCTTCACCTAGGGCACAGCTGAGCAGACTGCACAGACTCTGCGGAGCCGAGTCTGCCCACAGGACCCTGGACCTGCCTGTTACTAACACAGAAGCCTGCTCTGCAGGAGGGGCATGGGCCAGTCACACCCGCCATGCACATTCTTGTCAGACTGGATTTGAATGTAAAGCAGGGGCTGGAGAAAGGATGCCTGGAGATTATACCAAGAGGACAGAATAAAATGAAAAAAAAAAAAAAAAAAAAAAAAAAAAAAAAAAAAAAAAAAAAAAAAAAAAAAAAAAAAAAAAAAAAAAGGGAGAGATTAATAAAAAATAACTGAGGGCTAAAGTAGATCAAAGAAAATCCCTTAGCCATCACCGAAAAGTTAGATAAATTTCATCAGGAGCCAGCGAGATAGCTCAGCAGACTGAAGCCCCAGCTTAGATGAACTTAGATCACGGTTTGATCCTGGGCACCACAGGCAGTGCTAGCTCTGCATAGGGACACATGCCTGTAATCCCAGTGCTGGAGAGGCTGTAAACAGGAAGATCACTGAGTCTGAGCTGCATAGTGAGACTCTGTAACAACCAAATACACTTAAAAAAAAAATCATCATGAGAAAAATAAATAAAAATCACCTCAGAAAGATAAATAAGTTGGGAAACTTCCCACAGGTAAAGAGCTAATTAACTCTCTCAAGAGTTTCAATAAATGAAGACTGACCAATAACCTGACAGACACTTGGCCAAATTATGTAAAAAAACTGATGTAACTGTTTAAAGCCCATAAAATATGCTCAGGCAGTGATCCTCCTTCCCCATTAGCCACTTTTTTTGTGGTATGAGGGATCAAACTCAGGACCTTGTGCTTGCTAGGTGCTTGTGCTGCTGAGCTATATCCCTGGCCCCAGCCACAGTTCGATCTAGTAATTCCTTTTATTTATTTATTTTTTTTAACATGGTCTTGCTGTGTAGCCCAGGTTGTCCTCGAGTTCACAGCTATCCTCCTTCCTCCTGAGTGCTGAGGTTACAGGCACGTGCCACCATGTCTAGCCTTGCCTAGTTATTCCAACTGCCCTTTCAGGAGTTTCAACAGTTGTGTACCTCCTTGTGTTAAACAACCTGTGTGCAATTTTTATTTTTCTTTTTGTATGTGAATTAGGCTGAGCTCACTGCATTGAGCTATATCCTAAGCTTCTGTTTTTAAATTAATTACTACTATTGTTATTATTTCATGGTACTGGGGGTTGAACACAGGCCTTCACAGTGAATTGCATTACAAGTTCTTAAAAGTTTTAAAAATTACGACACGGTTTTTGCTAAGTCCCTAAGTTGCCCAAGGTTTGGTTCAGACTTGTCCTCCTGTCTCAGCTCCCAAGAGTGCTGGGATTACAGACATATGCCACATGTTTCCCATGCAGTGTTTTTCAGTGCACCAAAGTGAACCCAAAAGTATTGTATGTTAGCAAGACCATGGATGGACAGTCTGTTCAGTGATAGCTACAGAAGGCTGTGTAAAGACCTAGGGTGCCCCCTGCTGTTCTCTGAAGAGAAAAACAAGCGAGGCATGAAAAATGCTGGGGTGGGGGACAAGGTAGAGCTGTTTTTTCTTTTTACCTCATGTGGATTTTTTTTTTTTTTAAATTACTGATTATGGAAGCCAAGGCATTTGCACTGAGTTACAGCCACAGCCATTTCTGGTTCCTTTTCTACTGTTTTTAAATTTTGAGCGTGGTGTTACGGCAGTGCAGCATTTGGGAGGCTGAGGCTGCAGATGAGCGTGTGTCTTGACAGTTATACAGTGTGTAACTACTTAACTCTAGAACAGTTCAAAGCACTGTACTCGTGATTTTGCTGTGAGGACATCACAGCGACGGCTATGACGTCAATAGCCAGTCTTCCTGTGTATGTGCTGAGGAACAATCACTCACATGTGGTAAGGATGTGCTCTACTACTGAGCCACCCCTTAATCCCCACAGTCAATATAATCTTTTTTAGGAGATTCTGGGCAGGATCCTGGTTTGTCCTTGCCAAGGCCCTCTGCTGTGTCAAGGCCCTTGCTTTTTTTGTATTATGGCCGGCTCAGCCTGCCCTGGGGGTGGGGCTGGCTCAGAATGTGGTGCCGGGGATCCAACTGCATTCCTTGTGGTTACCTAAGCTTTTCTAAGCAGGTGCTTTAGACCACTGAACCATCTCGCTGGCCCAATGTCAAGGCCCCTTCTGTTCTGTCCGTCAACCTGCTCTTCATGTCAGAATTGTACCTTCCCTATCTTGCTACCTGACCAACAGAACCTAGGATGCCAGGACTGGGAGAGGACACAGGTGTGGGAAACACAAGCTGGACTCTCAGAAGGTTTATGGTGCTTGGGAGGAGGCATGGGGTCCAAGGCAGAGAGTGGTCCGGAAAAGAGGGAAGTTTAGGGACCTGGAGAGGGCAGCCTGTTTGAACCAGGAGCAGGGTACATGAACGTGGGGGCCCAGACTTACCATGGCTTTTGTCTCACCCACCTGGGGGGAAAAGGCCTGCAGCTTCCTCATGCCACAAGGCCCCAGGGTGCTCCCTCCATGAGGGCCCCTCAGGCCCAGTGTCACTGTGGGGAGAAGTCAGCTCCAGCGCCGTCCCATATCCCTGAAACCACAGTGGTCATAGCTCATCTGCTGGGTGGGCATAGGGAAGGACCTACTAGCACCCACCACAGAGGCTTGGGGCAGGGACTGGGTCATATCCTGTGTGGGGCTCACCTGGGCCTCCTCAGGTAGGAGACAGGGCGCAGGTAAATGCCCAGATTCCAGCAACTCTAGGGAGAAAAAGTAGAGTCAGATAGCCTCAGGACATTCCTACCCTACCACTCTTTTCAGGTGCCAATATCCAGGTGCCAAGCCAGGTAAGAGGGAAACCTAGATGAGAGCTGAGGGCCAGAGAGGGCAAGGCGGGGTAGCTGAGATCCTGGACTGGATATGGGGCAAAGGAGAGGATGCTAGAAGTCCAGGGATTGGGCTACTGAGGGCAGGGGTGGGCCTATGCTGAGCCCTCCCACCCAGTACATCCAGGGGGATGTGTGTGTGCACCCAAGAATGGCTGCTTGGGGAGGGGGTGAAGGCAGATGGCACTGCAGAGTCCTATCACAGCAGCACCCACCTATTCACCAGCCTACTCTGTAGCTGCCAGGGATGTCCTTCATGATCTGACACAAAAAAGTCCTAGAGTCTGCTCCATACTGGGGGAGAGCTGTGGAAATGGGGCTATAGCTTCCAAGGGACAGAGATGGTTGGACTGGAGGGGAAACCTTATTCAGGAGATGAGGGCCAAGGGCACATGGAAATTACTTCATCCAGTAGGCCCAGCCCACGTTGCCTGGCCTCACCTGGCTCCTCTGTAACCTCTGGTTCCTCTTTCACCTGAAAGCCCAGCTGCAGTTCCTGAACAGCCCCAGAAGGTGTCCCAGGTCCAAGGTCTGGAGTTTGAGGCTTGGTCTGAGGTGAAGGCTGGAAGCTGGAAGACTCCATCTTCTCTGACAGGACCTCCTGGCCCTGCACTTGGACTGTGACCTGGGGAGATGCCCCCACCAAAGAGTGGGCCTGGGCACAACTGGGGTGGGGCTCACAGGTACCACTCCACTTTAGGACTCAAGTCTACTTGGTCAATACTGATTGAAAAGGTCCTTCAAGATTCTACCTCTCAGCCAGATGTGGTGAGGCATGCCTGTAATCCTAGCACTTGGAAGGCTGAGGCGGGAAGACTGTTCCAAGTTTGAGACCAGCCTGAGCTACAAAACTAGGCTAGCCTGAACTACACTGCAAGACTCTGTCTCAAAAAGACCAAAAAACAACCAAACCAAACAAACAAAAAAAAACCCTACTCTGGTAGGCCTGCAGCATGGAACAAAAGGACGATCTGCAGGTGCTGTTAGTAACACCCAGAGCTGCCTAGTTCCCTCCCTTTCTCCCCTCACCCTGCAGCCTGTATACACAGAGGATTTCTGCTAATGCAGGAATGGGCTGTGGACAACCCTCCTCCCCTGAGCAGTCTTACACAAGGTCTCTGGTGTAGGTGGCCACTTCTGTACTGTGGGGTGTGTGTGTATGTGTACATATGTGCACATGTGTGCATGCCCCAGTGTAGGGTGATGCTCCAGCCCTGACCTTCTGTGCAGGCTACTGACTTACCCATCTCCGAGGCCTGCCTAGCTCCCACCGGAGCCTGTCGACCAAGGCCGCAGCCTCTTCAGGGCTACTTGGCTGCTGGTCCTGCATGTGGGCTTGGATCTCAGGGGGCAGCACACCCAGGAACTGCTCCAGCACGAGAAGCTCCATCATCTGCTCTTTGGAGTGCAACTCTGGCTGCAGCCATTGGTGACAGAGCTTTCGAAGCTGGGCCAGGGTCTCTTGGGGACCCACTGCCTCCTCATAGCAGAATCCCCGGAAGCGCAGACGTGCAGCCTCAGGTCCCAGGTCCCATAGGGTGGCCTCCTCCTCTTCCTCACAGTCCTCCAGCTTCACCATTACAGATTCATCATCTTCTGGGGGACCTAGCATGGTGGGCCTCATCTGGATCACCAAGTCAGGTCTGCAAAGTCAGTATCTACACCTAGTGAAGGAAAAGAATGAAACTGTTGCAGTAAGAACAGACTGGCAGTGAATACATGTTGAGAATGTACCGTGTACTGCATTGTTCAACCCTCAGAACTGCCCCCACATGGAAGGCAGATGAGAAAACAGACACACAGGAGACCTCACCCAAGGACTTTTCCTGGCCTTTCCTTCAGCTTGGCCTATGCAGGACCTCTGGTAGCCCCCTACTTAGAACAGCCTGCTAGAAGCCAGGCCCAGTGTCCACACTTCTGTGATCCCAGCACTCAGGAGGCTGGAGGCAGGACGATCATAGCAAGACCCTGTCTCAAAAAAACAAAACAAAACAAAACACAAATTGAACCCAAATGAACTGAACTGCACCAAACCAAAAACAAAACCAGACTGGTTCTCAGGCCTAGAAAACACCTCTCTGCACTATGTCCTGCTCTTCAACATTCCTAATCTCATCCCTGACCTCAGTTCTCCCTTTACTTGGTGGATGGCACCTGTCACCTACAACCTGGTATCAGCGTCACTGCTGTCTCCTGGCCTCAGCACCAGCCGCTCACTATACTGTCAATGCTTCCACTCAGTTTCTCTCAGACTTGACCCCTCATTTAGGACTATCATTCACTCCTAGCCTGGCTCCAGGGCCATCTTCGTGCCATCTGGTCCCCCATCCCAACCTGTGTGTGGCCATACCCTACCAAGTGCCTCCATGCAAGCCCAACTTCATGCTATCAAATGCTACTTAGTTAGGTCCCTAACTGATGCGGAGGTAGGAGGTCAAGGCTTCTGGGCCAGGATCCTTCAAAGGCAGTTCAAGATTCTGATCCCGCCCATTTCAGGCCCCGGTGCCTCTGAACCACAATTTTCCCATCTACACATGGGACTGTCTCCTCCTGCGTAGCAGGGCCTTCGTGACAATCATGTTATTAACAGGATGGCATAGCAGTCATCCACCTTCGATTTCGAGGACCGCCTGATATTAAGAGTAAAGTCTCGGGGCCAGCGAGATGGTTCAGTGGTCTAAAGCGCCTGCTTAGGAAAGCTCAGGCAACTGCAGGGACTGCGGTTCGATCCCCAGCACCACATGCTGTGCCAGCCCCACCACCAGGGCAGGCTGAGCCAGCCATAAAATAAGTAAATAAAGAAACAAGCAAACAAATAAATAAAATAAAATAAAAATTAAAAAAAAAAAAAAAAAAGAGTAAAGTCTCGCCCCTCAAGGTTACAGGTCAACTTGAAACGCTACGAGGAACTTCGCTCTTCCTTAAGCGGACCTCCGGGCGCAAATTCCAGAAATACATTTCCCAGAAGCCTTGGTGCACCAATTCCGGTTCAGGCCGCTCTGGCGCCGCCATGGCAATCATGGGCGGGGCTTTCGGAACTTGTAGCAATAAGCTGAGACTGACAAGCTACGCGCAAGGTCCGCTTTCAGAGAAAACCCAAGGTCTTGGGCTCTCTGGGCAGCAGGAGCCTCTGAATCCCCGCTGTCTTCCAAGCCCCTACCAAGCCTTCCCGACAGGGAGCCCCGCCGCCCTCACCTCAGCGGTCAGCGCTCAGCGGGCTGCACGGCATATCCGAGCACATACGCTAGCTGTGCTCCATCCGCGGCGGACTACGTCTCCCAAGATGCTCCGCTCCCCATCAAGCAACCTCCCCCACCCCCGGCCCCCCACCCTTGTCTCCTTTACCCTTCCCCCTTGTCCCCCCCCCTGGGTTAGCGGAGGCTGTAAGGGTCAGGGCGCGATCTTGGTGGTCTCTTCCACGTTCCCCGGAGCCTTCATTCTAGAGGTCCCACCCCCACCGACGTGCGCAAGTTTCTTAGGGGGCAAGGGACGGCTGTACCACCCTGTAGACCGCGCATGTCTCCGTATCCCCATTTTCCTCAATTCTCTATGGGCCTTCCTGGGATTTGCAGCGTTTTGCACCAATCATGGCCCTCATAAGGATGCCGTCAGCCTCACCGGCTCAATGGTAACTCCCTGCCAGGAGTGTTTTTTTTCTCTTTCACCTCTTGGATCGCGCAGCTGAGAGGCTCTGCGCGGTGCTTTCTGGGACATGTAGTCAGTAAAGCCTCTGTTGTGCGCATGCGCAGGGCTGCGTCTGTAGTCCGGGCAGTGGGTGGGCCCGCGCGTGTTCGCGGTAACCAGAAAACCGACCAGTAAGTCTCCGTGACAACACCTCAACCAACCTGTATTTGCAAGGCAGTGGCGTTGGACCTGCTGAGTCCCGCCGAGTGGAACAGAGAGGCACCAGCAAGGAGAAGAGCATCCCAGAAACGGCCAGGGTAGTGACAGAGCAAAAGGTGTGTGAGAGCAGGTGTCAAGAAGGAGAGAGGGGGCCTGCAAGATGGTTCAGTGGTCTGGAGCGCCGGCTTGGGAGGGCTCAGGCAACTGCAGGGACTGCGGTTCGATCCCCGGCACCACATGCTGCGCCCGCCCCACCACCGGGGCGGGCTGAGCCAGCCACAAAATAAACAAACAAGCAAACAAATAAACAAATAAATAAATAAATAAATAAATAAAAATTCTTTAAAAAAGGAGAGAGATCAGAAAGAGATGGTGCCATGAGGTACAGAGGCAAAGGCAGGAAGGGCAGATGAGACTGGAGAACAGAGGCATGAGGAAAAAAAGAAATGAGAGCTACAGCAGAGGCTTTGACACCCTTCAAAGATGGGGCAAAAGATGATAGAGGGAGAGCTGGAGGAAGTTTTAGGGAAACTTATCTAAAACTTGACAGTAAGGTGACACATACCATCATCACAGTGCTTTGTTCTCAAAATTAGAGAAGGGCTGGGAAGTATCTCAGTGTGAATGGCCTAGGCTCAATACCCAGGACCAAAGAAAGAGACCATTTGAGGACCAGGAGATGTGGAATAACATTTTGCTATGCTGGGGACCAGGCTGTGACTGAGACCCACGTGACCTTGCTTTGGAAAAGTAGAAATATGCTGAAGGTAATCACTCTTCCTGGCTGTACAGAGAAGGCTCATATCCTCAGAGTTCTTCAGGCAAGATCTGCTGAGGACACGAAAAGACACAGATATTGGGGCATAGGAAAGAACTTGTTTCCTCTTAACTTACCATAAAGTCCATTATGCCTTCTCCTGTGCTCCTTGATTGCTAATAAAAGCAGGCCATGTAGTGAGAGCCTGAAGCTGGAAATTGATCACATGTGTTAGGGTGAGGCAAGCCTAGTTCCAGAACAAAGAGCACCAGTGGCAAGCCATGTGAACAAGCCGTTTCAGTCCACAGAACACCAAGCTCAAGACAGGACAAGCAATGCACTGCTAGGCAAAGGGGTGTGATGTGACACCAATCTATCAAATGTATAAATAAATAAATGCACCACAATGGTTGAGCAGTTCTTTTCCTCCCATCTGGAGAGAGAGAGAGAGAGAGAGAGAGAGAGAGAGAGAGAGAGAGAGAGAG
>PVKN010028849.1:0-13152 GCA_004027915.1 Capromys pilorides
CCAGTATCACATCAAGATATCAGTTTATGCTACGTACGTTAAGTTTTATCTCAATTTTCTTTTGAAACAATTATTACTGTAAACTTTTAAAATCAACCAATTAGCTAGCAGTTTTGCAAGGCCTCTAAGTAGATAGTTAATAAACCAGTTAAAAGGCTGAAATATATAGCATGCTTTATGGAAATGAAAATATAAACATATATAGCAGCTTCTGTTCAATTGTACACTATGCTGTGGAATCAGACAATAAATGCCAGCCTAATTAATATGATGTGCAAATCAACTGATGTGGGAAAATAACCATTACTCTTCTAACAAGTTTTAGAATCTCTAACTTTTTTTTAAAATTTTTCAAAAGTCCAAAGATACTTTGGTAATTCATTTACCTAAATTTCTTTTAAATTTTCAGTATTGATTTAAGCAGTCCAGCATGTCTTACCAAAGTTAGAACTTGTTTTAAATGACTTACTATGATATGAAGTTACTAAGACTCACAAAATTTTCATCATTGAATAGAGCTTTTCCTATAAGCTAAAAAACAAAGAAAAACAATTAAAGATCTGTAAAAAGTCTTCAACCAGAGCCACGACTCAAGACAAAAGAAAACTGAAATGTTCACTGAAAGACCAAGGAAACAACAAAAGCCAACAAGTGTGCTAGGATTCCTCCAGATAGCTGCGTGGATGGAAGCACCTATTCGGAGATGCCTGCACCCTAACATACAAAGCTGCGTCCACTACTGACCAAGTTCTCAAGCCTTCTCAAGCACAAATATACAGAGAATGTTTGGAGGAGGAGAAACTGCAACTCCTGAGCAGGTCAGTGGTATTTTTCGGGGAATCTGAGTGCTGTGCCTTGCCCAACACACTGGTCTGAAGATAAAAACAGACTGAAAGAAAAATGAAGTTCAGTTCCCTTCCAAAGCAATTCAAATATATTTTAAAGATTTAGATTTATGACTCTTATCTTGCTCTTTTATATTTCAAGGCCAAATTTCATGTTCCATTTTCAATATTCCAGATAAAATATGGAGATACGCTAGGCACTGGATGTGAGAGGCAATGAGAAAAGGATTTCTACAAAAGAAGTTGAAAATCTGCTATCTTCTCGCTGTGGACTGTGGGATGACCACAATGAAAGTCTGGGCATGGCCAAAGGACTTTCCTTTGTCCATACCAGCTCTCTAGAGTGACACTGGTTTCACAAAGCGCCCCAGACTACTGCATTTGGCCAAGCCTACACTGAAACAAGACAAACCCTTCAGTAGCAGAGAGAACTTGCCTCAAACACCTCTCTTTTTTGTGATAAGCTTGTGGATTAGTACTGTCTTTAAAGTAAAGCCTAACTGGGAAATAACACAAATATGAAGGTGACTGGATTCACAAGCTAAACTTGGGAACTGTACTCTTAGTAGCAAAAACACCTCCATATCTCTCTTGATCATGAGGAATCATAGGGAACACTTAACCCTTGTTGTTATACTACACTCAGATCAAACTTAAAGGGGCCCTAGAAAGAGTCGACATCCAATCCCACATACTGTTTCTGGGGGTTAGAACCATGAAGCACTACAAAGTGTCTCAAGAGCAGAACTGTATAGTGTAACTGATTAAAACAGAAAAGTCCAATGATCCTGTGGTAAGACCAAAGGAAATCAAAATATCCTCAAGTTGCAAAATATGTTTAAAAAAAAGCTCTTGACTTTCATAAAAAAGTATAGATCTTGAGCTCTGAAGCTTCATGCTTTGGCTACCATGCATGATTGGGGTCACTACCTACTATGCTGGGACTTCTTAGAAGGCCTTGACTCATGTAGTCAGAACATAACGTATAGGGGTAACTTTATTTAAGTAAAGTATAGCTGAGGGTTCTTGCAAAGCAACCAAGAGTAGGCTTATTGAAAGAATAAAGATGTTGAAAGAATAAACAAGAAAATTACTGATTTCATCAAGGATTTTCTTAAAACTCATAAATGATACGACTAAGTAAAGTTTTATTTATATAACAGACTTGAGCAAATTAAACTTTCCTTTGTCATGCTTAAATGTCTATGGTACCCTTGGAATCCATTTCTTTTATACATGCACTATTCAGTGTTCTTAACCTTAAACACAGGAATAGACTACATAACCTTCCAAATGTGCCCTGAGGAACAGCCCATCAGAAGGTACTTTCCATCTTTGAATTTAGCCACTGACTGCCCTTTTACCTGTTAAATAAGGCTTTTGGCTGAGTAAAATAATGGCAGAACTTAAAAGTAACCCGCAATGACTTCAGATACATTACACAAATGTATTTCAAATCTGAAATTACAAGTAAAAAGACTAAAACAGGGAGAGGATGTCACCAAAAACCATTGTTCTCCTGTCTGTATTGACAAAATACATAAATCAACCTACACTTTCAGATAAAAAAAATGCTTCAAGAGGCATTTACTGAACTAACCCCCTAGTAGTAATATGTTTAAGATACTTATTTTTCGATGTTGTTATTGTTTGTGCCCTGAATGGAACTCAGGACCTTGCCCTTGCCAGGACTGTGCTGCTGAGTTACATTCTGGCCCAACACCTGTTTTCAAGGAGCCTACAGGGGAGGCAGTACTGGGACACTGGGGAGACAAGATATTCTAGGGACACAGATGAAACTTTTGGTCCAATTCATGATCTAAGGCGTACAGAGGAGACAAGATAAAACTCAAATTCCAAGCTCTTCTACTCCTGTTAAGTGTTTTCCCCCTTTATTTCAGTTCTAGGGAAAACTAGTTACAGCCCTCTCAACGGGCCCTCTCCTAGAACACAAACAGCTTTTGCTTGCAAAAGTCCTATTATCCATTAGCAAGTGTGTTTATTCTCCATGAACAAGTGCCTCCCACTCCAAAGAGCTGTGCTATCCTTACAGACCAGAGCTTTCTGATTGCTCTGACATCAACACAAAAGACATTCATTCTCCAAGCCTTGAGATGTTCAATTTAAGAGCCAAGACCTGGCCATTAAAGAATTTGTCAGTTAGCCTCACAAAACAGAGCATCATGCTTGACTGTTTTCAACTGCAAAAACAGGACCCAGTGACTTAGGTTGAAAAGAAAAACAAACAGAGGCAAAGAAAAAAAAAAAAAAAAAAAGAATGGAGGCAGGAGCCAGGGGAGAAGGCAGTTTTAATGTTTCTCTTACAAACTTTAGTGATATAATCAAAATAACTGAAAAACATGAGTGCCATTTCTTCAAGCCAGAATTCAACTCAGAGTACCAGTGCTGATAATCCCTCATAAAATGAAATCTTTGTTTCCTTTTGTTAATCATCCTGCAACCTTAGATCAAAATAATAATAATAATAATAATAATAATAATAATAATAATAGTAAAGTATGCCTTTTTTTAAAAATTACCACACCACATACCTTTTTAAAACCCACCTTTTATAGAAACCACATAATCTCTCAATAACATTTTCCTTGCTGAGGTATGCAAATCAGGTCAGTTTTGGCCAGATTTCCATACCTGCATTTTAGCCCTTCATTCAACTCCTTGTTAAAGATTTCAAACAGAGAAAGGGCCAGACCTCAGACACAAATAAAATAAACAATGCTTATGTGTCTATGAGAACGCTGACACCATTTACAGGTTTTTCCCCTTTTCCTTGGGGCGGCGAGCCCTGTCAGTAATCATTACTTATTAAACAGGCTGCCATTCCCTTCCACAGAATGGAGAAAAAGCAGACAGGCAGGAATAATTACCTTGGGCTCTTTCTCTAAAGACCTCCCCGAATGGAACCCAAGAAAATCAATTCGAAAAGAACAAGAAACACCCCACTAAGGGAAGCACCTCTCTGAACCCACACAGGGCTTGGAACGCTCCATTATCCACACCAACTGCATCAAAAGATAAAAATCTAGGGCTTTCATGGACACCTATTTTCAGTAAATTCAAAAGCTCGCAAGCCCTTCATTCCTCCACAAAACTCAAGCCAGATGCTTGAGAGCAGCCTCCAAACTGCTTTTAGAAAAGACTGCTCTGAGGAGAGCAGGGAAGCTGTAAGTTTGGGGCTCTGACAGTGGCAGAATCCTTCTTTCCCCTCTCCTTTTTCACTGGCAGGCATCCTATGGTCTGTTTTCTCCACAGCAAGAAAATGGAAACAGGAGTCTCTCTCCTGGATCCTAATTACAGGCACATTTAATCCTTAATTTTGAAAAATTCTGGAAAAAAGTTTCAAGGGTTAAATAACACCCTCAATAAGATTGCAGCTTAGGAATATGAAAAAAAAAAAAAAAATACCAGATGACAAAAAGCAAACCAGGAATTCCTACCAGCGCTGAGGAGTTAATGAGAAGCCCTGTCTTTCCCCCAGATGTTACAGCCCCAAACAAACAGAAATATAGTATCCAGACAGCAGAATCAGCTTTTTCAAATTCGCCTTACAGAGAACTTGAACTGACAGGCTAGGGGTTTGTCCTAAATAACCTTCACAAGTGGAACAAACTATTCCCACACCTTGATCAGTCATCAAATAAAAGGAGGTTCCCTAGATTGCTTTAGAATAAGGTAAGTGGGTGGGAGTGGCAAGTCAACTAGTTACCTAAAGCTGTCAGAAAGATACAATGGTTGTACATCTGTAATAAAATGGTATAGGACTGGAGTCCATGCGTGTAGGACCGGTATGAACCGAGCCCGGGCTGCACAGGCTTCCAGCAATGGTCAGAAACCTGAGCCCAACAGGGCTGGGTTTTCCCTTCCCTGGCAGAGAGCTCCATCCCAGCCTGTCTGCTTTTCAGGCTGAGAAGGCAAAAGAGATGAGGTTCACACCCCACCTTTGGGAGAAGAACAAAAGCAAAAGGTTGGCAGAGCTGAAAAGTAATAATAATAATAATTTTCAAAAGCCCTTCTCCAGGAGCCCAGGGGCAGCCTCTCTGCAGGGCTTCCTCTCCTTCCTCCTATTTAACTCATCTCAGTGGCCACAGAATCAATTTCTACATCTCCACTGGCATAGGCAGTTTGTGGGGTGATGGGCTTAGCCAGGGTCCCTTCTTTCCCCAACCTCTCCCAGTGGCTTCTAATGAACACTTCTTGGGCCGCCGGTCCCTTGGGCAGCTGGATGGATTTCATCTACCTTTATCTACACCTCCACCTTCTCCTGACTTACAAGGGGGCACCACTTCCCTTGGGGTAAGCTTGCTGGTACCTCTCTCCCCTGGTTCCCCACCGGCCAGCCCAGGGCCCTTTGGGGAGGCCCTGGTTCCTCGCTTCCCTCCCTTCCAGCTGGGGCAGGTGCAGGCTCAGGATGAAGCTCTGGGCCCTGCAGGGCTGCAGTGAGGAGGCACCGGCCTTAACCCTTTGAAGGGGGACAGAGCTCTGTTCTCCTTCGGGACCCACGAAGCCAGCCGGGGAGCTGCAGGAGCTGCCTTCCTTCCCAGCCGCGCTGCTGCCCGCGGGACCCAGCACAGACCACGGCGGAGTCCTGTCCCGTGCCCTGGCCCAGCCAGGGAAGAAGAGAGGCAAAGACGATCGGCGAGAGAGCAGAGGGCCCGGTCCAAGCAGAGGGGCCGCCGCGTTACTTACGGAATTTGGGACCGGTGCTCGGTTCCGGAGCGGTGGAGGCGGCGGCGGCGGCAGCGTCCTGAGAGGGAGACAGGGTCCAGGCGGGAGTGGAGTCGTGGAGGTAGGAGGAGGTAGCGTGCGTCGCAGTGGGCCAGGAGGGCATCGCCTGGGTGCTGGGGTTTCCGGGCGCCGGGGGCCGAGAGCCCGGCGTGCTGCTGCCGGCGATGGGGGCCGTGGTGGTGGGCAGGGCCGTCGGGGTCGTCGCGGGACTCCGTGCCGTGGTGGAGCGCGGACTGGCCCGGATGGGCACCCGGTGGCCCGGGAAGCGAGTGGGCGCCCGTGTGATGGTGGTGAGGCGCGTGCTGATCCGGTTGGGCGTCCTGGAGGAGGCGGCGCCGCCGGCCCCAGTCCCGGCCTCAGCCGAGGGGGTGGCAGGGGGCGCGGTGGCGGTGGTCGTGGTGGTGGTCTCCATGGCCTTGGGGAAGGAGCTGGGCTTGGAGAGGAAGAAAGGGTCCTGGCCCATGCCCTTGGAGCCCACCAGGTCTGTAGGCACGTACTCCTGGACGGAGCCCACCACGATCCATTTGAGCAGCATGAGGCTGAGCCCCAGGCCAACGCAGCCGATGAGCAGCGGCACCGCGCACAGCCACGTCTGCTGCCGGTTCCACACGATGCAGTCGCTGCAGCGCAGCTCCCGGGGGGGCCCGGCCGCCCCTCCGCCGCCACCGTCCGGGCCCCCGCCCGCCGCCGCCGCGGTGCCCTCCTCGGCCGAGGCGGCGGCTGCACTCGCGGCGCCCGGCGGGGAGGCGGCGGCCGCGCCCTCGCTCATCCTAGGCGCCGGCTGCACCTCCGGCCCCGGGGGCCGCGCTCAGCTCCGCCGCGCGGGCTCCGGCGGGCGCGGGCGCAGGCGAAGCCGGGGCCGCATGCGAAGCGGCTCCCCGCCCCCACGCCCCTCCCCCCGAGCGCGCGCGGGCTGCAGGAGGGCGGGGGAGGGCGCCGCGCGGGGAGGAGGAGGAGGAGGAGGGGCGGCGCGGCCCGGTCACGGAGCGACGGCCGGGCGCGCGTGCAGCCCGCCGAGCGGCCTCCTGTGCCCCGCGGCCCCGCTGCCTCGGCCTCCGCTGCCCGCCGCCTGCGTGCGCCCCAGCCGCGCTGGCATCTCGGGCGCCGCGCCCGCTCGCCCCGCCCCGCCCCGCCTCGCGCGCCGCTCAGGGGCCCGGCCGGCCGGCCGCGGGGTGCCGGGCGCTGGGGAGCCGCATTCCGCCGCCGCCGCCGCGCGCCTCCTCCGCCGCGCTCCTCCGCGTCCGGCTCTGCCGGCGAGCTGCACCTGCTCGGCGCCGAGACGCCGCCGCCGCCGCCGCCGCTCCCGCCCCGCCCGGCTCCAACTCCGCGGGCGCCGGGTCGGGGACGCTCGCGGGCACGGGTGGGAGCGGCGGTCCGGTCCCCGTGCCCGGAAGGCTCCGGGCGCGCGCAGGGCCGTGCGGGGCTGGCAGGCGCGGGTGTGCGGTGCGGAGCCGCGGCAGCGGGGTGCGGAGGAGAGCGCCCCCAACCAGCCTGAGCGCAGTCCTCGGAGCGCGCAGATGGAGAGACGAGGAGCCGGGCGGGAGAGGCAGGGGCTCGGCGGGGGCGCGCTCCGGCGGGGGCTGCCTTCCCGGAGTTGCGGAGAGAAGCGGGCGGTGGAGAGACCAGAGCGAATTCAGACCTGCCACAGCACTCCGGACCGTGGAAAATTCACTGAAAAAAACAGAGATGGTCTTTAAATGTAGATGAACGCCCAGGTTACACAAGTCTCAAGGCAGGTGCTCCTAAGAGGTAAAATGCAAAAAGGTTTCCTGTTGGCCTCTCATTTGGTGACCGATTTCTTCCTTGGGCGGGGAGGGTGGCGGCCCCCGGTGCCTGAACCTCAGGGGCGGAGCGCCGCACCTGCCCGGGGTATGGGACCAGCGCGGAAAGAAGGGACCACCGTGGAGCCTGGACCAATCCGGGATGTGCTGATGGTGCAGAACCTGGCTTGCCAACTCTACCCGAATCACCTAGCCTAGAGTAGAAGCCAGAGAGATGTTTTTATTTGTAAGTTCCAAGAATGACGAGTTGGCCGAGGCAGGCTCCCAGTACACCTCCTCAACACGGACGCCGGAGGGCAGATGAGGAGGCTGTGAACCCTCTCCCTGAAGACGAAGTTTTCAAGGTGTCCATTTTAGTCACAGGTGAAGAGCCGGATGGTGCTCAGAGGAAATAGCAGAGAACACAGGATGCTTCGGAATAGGAAGCCCCTGGGGTTTTGTGCCTTCGGAGTTCTTTGCACACGGTTAATAAATTATTTTTTGATGGCGGTAATGCGGCTGTGGCCTCTTTCAGCTTTAACACAGACACTTCCTTCAGAGGAAAGCTTTTGATTTTTAATCTGATAGAACATGGCCTAATCCAGTAGTGCTGAATTGTGGTTCTAAAAATTGAAAGTGAAAAAAAAAAATGCCCAAAACCCTTGAACTCATATTCCTTCAGCTTTCTAATGTGCAGTGTATTCCTTTTAAGGAAAGGGTGGCCCAGACTCTACCGTCTACTCCCAGCTTTTCTCGTGCAGCAAATAAAAGCTTTCACACATGATAGTAGGGGCTGCTGTCAGCTATTTGAGACCAAAAAATTACTTTTGCAAAGCATTCCTGCTTCGTTGCCTGCTCTTCCCAGGTCTCTCCCTTCTTCTCTGTCTGAGGGAATAAGTACAGTATACAAAGAAAAGAGCTGTGACGCAGCCGCTTGACAAATCTTCCCTTTCCTGAAACTAGCTTCAACAGTGGCCACTCGGGTTGTCCTAGTGCTTTTCCATTTCTCATTTCCACTTGCATTTAAGAGTTTACTTATTCATGGTTCTCTGTTAAGTTGCTTTCTTCCCCAGATCCCAAGCTACTGCTCTCCACTGCCTGCTGGCTGTTTCACAAGACACCATTGCTCAGGGGAGAGGGAGCCCTGTTGCCCCACAGTTTCCTACTGAGGAGCCTATCCAAGAATGTTTGGCTGATGTCACCATCACTAACTTGGATTTTTTGTTTGTGTGTTTTTTGTTGTTTTGTTTTGTGCTGCATCTCACTATGTGGCTCAAACTACTAGAGATCATCCTGTTTTTAGCCTCCCACCGCTGAAATTACAGGCACTCACCACCAAGCCTGGATGGCGGTCACCGGCTCAGCATGCCAGGGGCAGGGCTGGCATAGCACATCCTGCACTTGCCTAAGCAGGTGCTTAGCCTCCTGAGCTATCTCACCAGCCCTGCTAACTTGGGGCTTTACTGTGCTATGCTACAGGGCTGTGCAGCTCCCTGATAGCATGTGGGAAGTCCTGGAGCTGGCTTGGGGAGGTGCGGTCCATAGCTGAGTAGGGGGCGGACACACACGTGGTGGATCTTCTCCCTGCTGTTGAGCAGCCAGTAAGTCCTGTGGAAGAGGAGCCTCATTCTGGTGATGCACAGTTCACCAAAGCAGAAGGAGTTTTAGGTGAACACAGTGATTCAAGTGAGACCTCTGCCTTTTAGAACTAGAAAAGTCACTGGGCTAATTTTCTTAACCGGGGCTGCTGTACCTACAAGCTACATAATTATATGAAATTATTTAGCTCAAGTAATTTTCCCAGGCACCTTTTATGCACCATTTTGGGCACCTTTCCATAGAGAAAGGTGGCCATATTGTGCTGAAATGCAGTTTTCCTTTCAGTAGCACCAAAACCCCCAAGTGGAGAAGCCCAGTGTTATTTCTTACTCTTTACCCATCACATCCCACCTCAATTAATTGTCACCTTCTGTGTTTACAGTATGATTGTCCAAAATATATTCATTGCAAATTCTTTGACAAAAGCTCATGTTTAGAACCACAGGACTTGGAATCATCTTAGTGGCCAAACTCCTCCAATCAGTAATCCCATAAAATTTCCCAGGCTAGAAGTCAGTTAGTCCCTGCTGGAGCTCACAGGAAGTTGTTAATTCCTGGGAAAACCTACAAAGCTTGTGAAAAAATATACACCTTGGGAAGTGTTCCTGCTGAGCCAATGCTTTGCTCCTGTACTTTTATTCTTGTAGCTCATTCCTTAGGGAAACCTTGTATGAATTATGTGTCAGGCATGGGACAATACAACATAGCAGAATATAAATATCAGTACTTTCATGGAGCCTATACTTCAGAGGAAGAAACTGACAATAAACAAACTAAACTATATAATATGTCAAAAAATCATAAGTGAACTTTTGGACCATGAAGAACATAGCTCTTTGGCAGGATTACACAAGACATCTGTTTTCCAATCACAGTATCCCTAATTGATTTAGTATTAAGGCCTTGAGAACTTGATACTCTTGGCAGTGTGATAGAAAAGTACTGCTTTACTAATTATGGTGTCTCTTGGTAGTGTGGTCACTTTAGAAACCAGTGTATCCTAAAAAGTTTAGTACTCGTTACAATGCCCACTGGAATGTTTATAGGTAGTGTAATAGCTTGAGGCATTTCACACAGTGCACAACTTACAAAGGATAAATAAAGGTCATCTTCCGGAAGATTGCTTGTTTCCAAGTTCTAGTCTACTAGTGATTAATGGGATACACATTTTGTAATAATCATGATACTCATGCTAATTTTCTTATTCATTTCTTATGGGATTTGGATATTTTGTGTGTAATATCAGCCCAAAAATGTACTGGAAAATGTCCCCTGTGGACACATCATTCATAACATCTTGAGGGGCCTGTGCATTGCAACTCAATCAGATATGTAAAAAAAAATACAGAGAAAAATCACAAAGTGGAAAGGCAGAGAATTTCAGTTTCACTACCTCCTAGTCACAAAAAGCAAGGTCAGTGGACTTGAGAGAACTCAGGTATTAGGAAGATCACACTATCATAAAATAGAAGTGCTGAGGACTCTGTAGAAAGACCTAGAATGAGAAGTTTTGAAAGGAAAATTAGTTATGAAATTTCAGTAGGAATTGCCCAGGGATAATCTCTCAGTTTCAACAAGGTTAAGAGCTGTGTAGGTTTTCATGAAGAGAATTCCATTAGCAGAGATTGTGCTATGGCAGGAGAGCAAATTGATAGCCTCTGCTCCAACCATAGTGAAAGAGAACTGAGAAGAATGCTAGAGAGCCCAGCATAGGAATCCTGGTTTGGGGAATCCTTAGAATACCTGATTTGGCAAAATCCTCCGATAAGTTCAGCCAGCTGAGGTGGTCCTTAGCAGCAGAGGACATTTTAAACATTTTCCAGTGCCAAAAGGCATGACTCCACCCTACAACAAAAGCATCCGGGTGAAATGTAGGAGGAGAGAAGAGGATTTTCAAAGGTGGGAGATGAAATGTAGGGTCAGTGTTGGAAGATGGCAGAAGGTTATGTAATCTCGTATTTACTTCAAACCCCATCGGGTACTTAACAGCATATCTTGCATTAACATTATTATTTATCTGGTAGTTGGTCTCTTTTTCAGTAACTTTGCTTTTCCATCCTGGGTATACTACCAAACACTGCTAGACAATACTATATTTTTCTTATGCCACTACAAAGTGTATTTTTTTTTGATGGGTGGTTTCATTTATCTATTTAGTACAGGGTCTCATTACATGGTTCAGACTCATAGTGATCCTCCTGTTTTCAGCTGCCCCAATGCTGGGATTACAGGTGTGCACCACCACATCTGGACGCATTCTAGTGCGCCCTGTGGGTGGGGCCCACATGGCATGCAGGACCAGGGAGTGTAGTTGTTTTAAAATCATGTTGACATCATCTAGAATTGGCAGGTGGGTAGGTGAAGGCTTACTTGGACAATTCACTACTCCAGCTCCCTCAGAGGACCTCATGATTTGGAAAGATCCAAAGACATGGCTCTTCTGCATGATCTGAAACAAAGGCGGTGAGTTTCTGTCCTCTTTCCTCTCTTCAGACTGTAGATGAGATTCTATCTAACCATTCAAGAGCTCCTTACCACTTGCAGTTGAGTTGAGAAACTGTAAGCACAGAGGAAAAGCAATGCGCTTCATCTCTGGAATGCTTTTTCACAACCAAGGAAACACAGTTTTGTCTCAAGCTTCATTATTCCTGAGAAAGGCAGCATAATACAGCTGCATTCAGAAAGATTTGATGTGATTTAATGTTTGTATAAATAACACTCTGGCTTCATCTCACCGGTGTTTTGTAGAAAGCTGCATTCTCTTCTCTCAGATTTGTGGATGAAACCTTTATAACACTCTATGGCAGAAAGCAAACATGATGTTCTTCACTGCTTTACATTATGCCTGCATAGGGTAGGGATGGGGGCTACCTGTTAAATTGTTCAGAGGACAGATACCCTTGAGATACTTTTTTTCTCCTTTTTTTGTATTTTCAGCACAGGGTCTATAGAGTCTCACTACACAGATCAGAAGGCTGTTTTCAGCCTTCCAGGTACTGAGATTATGGTGTGCACCACCAAGCCCAGTCTCAGTCATGTCTCAACACACCATAGCCATGGGGCCAGCACAACATGTCAGGGATCAAACCCCTGGTCACTGTGCCTGCCTTTAGTCTGCTGAGTTATCTGCCAGCCCCAGATACCCTTGAAAGCAGCACTGAGACCTATGTCTACTATGACTGCCGATTATCTGCCATGCTTCTGTTTTTTCAGTGTATCTATTCAAAGGCTAAGGTATATGTTTTGAAGTTCCTCTTCCCACTCTACATCTCTCCTAAGGGTTGCTAGTGGTCTCTAAACCGTTCAGATACTCTAGTCTGTCTTTTCTTTTGTGTGTCATGGCCAGAAATTGTTTCATGAGATAGGTTAGTGACCAAGGAGAAAGAGTAGAGAATTTGCAGTCAGCTGGACATGAATCTGACTTTCAAGAGGATGTCACACAGTTCAAAAATGCAGATTGTGATGTGGTTGGTAGAGAGTGGCATCTTAGTCGGGTGTGGTAGGGCAGCTCTGTGGGGGAGGGAGGCAAGAGGATTACAAGTGTGATCCCAGCTTGGGTAACTGTTCAAGGTCACAAATCCAAAATTAAAAAGGGATCAGGCTGTAGCTCAGTGTGAAAGCTCTTAGTCTCTAGTACTGAGGGAAAAGGGCATCTTAGAAACTGTAACAAGTTGTATTTGATGGAAGCACACTTTCCCTCTCTGGAGCATTGTTATAATTTGGGTGTAATTTGTGTATCTCCCCAAAGTCTGCAGAGAAAGGTTTGATTGACAACATGGTGGCACTATGAAGCACTGTGGAAAGTCCTCAGTTCATTAGGGGTGTGGCCTCAGAGGGAATCAAGGGACTTTGTCTCTGGATCTCTGGCCATTCCTAGCTTTACAAGGGGTAATGACTCCAACACACATCCCTGTTTCCACCATCCAGAATCCTTTTCAGAGGTCTAAATTGATAAGGCTCTTGATTTCAGATTTAAACCTCTAAAACTGTGATGAAAACAAACCATTGCTCTTTGTTGAGTTAGTTGCCTTTGGTATCACATTGTAGTAATACAAAGCTGACCAAGGCAATGTTCTGTCAGGAGCATTCCGGTTCCAAAGAGTTTTGAAGGAGATATTCTTAGGAGTTGGGCACCTACTGCTGCTCCTAACAAGCTTCAAAGCCAAACAACAATTGCAACAAACAAAAAACCCAAAGAAAAA
>PVKN010028850.1:0-13139 GCA_004027915.1 Capromys pilorides
CAAATTTATCATTCTTGATAGCTGAGTAATATTCCATTGCATAAAAACACCACATCATTTTCATCTAGTCTTCAGGCAATGGGCATTTTGGTTGTTTCCAAGATTTGGCTATCACAAATTGTGCTGCTATGAACATAGGTGCACAGATATAATTATGATATAATGTTGTTAGTTCTTCTGGGAATGTTTCCAGTGGGTGGATAGCTTGATTCAATGGTATTTCCAGCTCTAGTTTTTTAAGGAGTCTCCACACTGCTTTCCATAATGGTTGCACCAGTCTGCATTCTCTTTTTGCCCACAGCTTCTCCAACATTTGTTGTTGGTCGATTTCTTTATAGTAGCCATTCTTTCTGAGGTGAGATGATATCTCAGTGTTGTTTTAATTTGCATTTCATGGATGGCTAGCAATGTGGAGCATTTTTTCATGTATTTATTAGCTTCTACTATTTCTTCCTCTGAGAAGCGTGTGTTCATATCAGATGCCCATTTCTGAATTGGGTCTTTCAATTTTGGGGCTGTAATGTTTTTTAGTTCTTGTTTTGGACATGTGATTCATTGGGTCAAAGCTGACACAGTGAAGGACTTGAGCAGGAGTTTATGCGGTAGTAATCAGTCACTCTCTTATTTGAAAGATCCCTTCTGTCCATATTGTAACAAACCTGTACTGGTTTGATAAATAGGAAGACTCTGAGGGCTGAGACTTCCTAAGCCAGAGGACATTAAGACACAAGAAATATCTCTTTTTAAGCTATTATATCATGGAGGCTTTCGAGTTGGCTCAGTGATTTAAGCCCCTGCATGGGCAATCCCAGTCATGTGCAGAGGATGGTGATTTGATTCCCCCACACCCACCCTTAAGGGAACCTGAGCCAGCCAAAACAAAAAAGAAACAAGAAAAACCTTCTCAACTATTTGCTTGTCTGGCAAGCACAAGGTCTTGAATTCAATTCCCAGTACTGAAAAAATAAATAAATAAATAAAGCTACTATATCATGGCATAGTTTTTTGTTATGTGGAAAAATATAAAAATTATGCTATGTCACAAAAGATGAGGATTATTCTAATGTCACAACACCATCATAAGTTGCCTAGATAATAGAAGATGGGCCAACTCACCTTCCCTTTAGCGTTTTTCATCTTATTCATGAAATTTGACAATGAAGACATCTCTTTCTCTGACCTTCCAACATCTGATGGACTAGAGGGTGGTTTTCAACTACTTTTACTCTTTTAGGAAAAAGAATCTCTTTGCAAGATTGATAAGAGACTTGTACTTCAGTGTAACATAAATTTCAGTAGAAAACGATGCACTTGCTTAAAAATTACTTGATTGTTATGTAATAATTGTGAGTTATTTTTCATGAAATAATCAATTAATTAAGGTCCATAAAAGATAATAGAACCTTGCCTGAATTTCCATAAGGCTGTAATAAGTCTCCTAGACAAAGGATAAACATTTCGCCCTTAAAAAAAGCCAATTTTTTCCTGCTCTGATGAAAGTTGTCTAAGACATAAGTGTGGAAGAGGAAACCAGAAAGAGAAACTTGTAGTGATGGAAACAGCTTGTGATTGGCAGAGCTTTGCTTTGCAGAAAGAAACCCCCCAGTTCAGAAGTGTGGCCAGAAATTGCCCAAGAGGGCTTATAGAGAACCACTCTGAAATGCATGCCTCACTGGAAATGAGACAACAACTAACAAAAGAAATGGGGGAGGAAGCTGGCAATGATTCCCATAATCATCTTCAGGTGAAGGAAAAAGAGTGTTACACATTTTCTATTTGCTTCTTCCGTAGTCTGTTTCTCTCCAGAGTATTTTATTAATTCTAATAAACTATTTCAAAAACAAACCATGTGCATCTTATTTTATCTACTTGTTGAAGGCAGAAAAAGCATAGTTGCATTTTATAGGTTTGTCCCTGCAATATTGGATGAAGCCATGGTAAATGGGACCACTGCTTATCATCTATCAATGTGTTCAATATGCACACACACGTGCACGTGTGTGCATGCCCAAATGTGCGAACATATGATACGTTTATGTTTGGATATTTACTCCTGGCTTCTGTAAGTTTTCACTCTTTCATTTTGGGATCTCATTAATTTTTGGTTATCTGTCTTTTTCTGACACAAGAAACATATCAAAACTCGCAAACAGTACATAAAAATAATCATATAAGGATCAAGAATAATTTTTTTTTCAGGACCGGGGTTTGAACTCATGACCTTGCACTTATCAGGCAGGCACTTGTGCCTCAGAGCTATCTCGCCAGCCCCTTTATAGTCCTTCTTGCATAGCCAATTTACATGTGTCATTTCATTTTCTGTGCAATATCTTCTATGCATTAAAAACTGCATAAAAATACATACATTGCTATAGCAAATGTATCTAACCTACAAATGAGATCACATAGCATGGGTAAATAGGGAATCATCCGTTTGATATGGAAGCCATATGGGAACATAGGCAAGGTTTTTATAGGCAAGGGGAACTAGAAAGGCAGCAGGAGAATAATAAATTTTAAAAGGAAAGAATAGAGTCTTGAGCTGAGTGTTTCAAATGGCAGTAGCTCTTTTGTTCATATTAAAAGATAATAATAATTAAGGGCTCACAATTACATCCTGAATCCCTTTTGAGAGGAGTGCCCAGCTTGCAATATAATGAGAATCTGCATTGTGGTACAAGCTAAGGGTAAAAGCCTAGAATAGAAGTCTATGTCAGATAAGGCAGCTCCAGCCGGTCTCTTTGAGTAGGTGACATTTGAGAAAGAAGTTGGAAGTGAGTGAACAGCCAGCAGAGATCAGAAGTTGGTATCACAGCAGAGAGAAAAGAAAGTAGAGGGACTGGGAGGGAACAGACACGGGCTCTTTGGGGAATAACAGGAAGGCCAGCATGGGCAGAGTGAGCACAGCACAGAACAGAAGGGGAAAACATCCAGAGATTATCAGGGGCTGAGTCATAAAGGTCATTGTGGCCTGAAATGAGAAACAGAATTTCTCAGAGGGTGCTAGCACGCCACTATGGACTACTGAACAACAACAACAAAAGTTATTATTTGATTTATGTGGGAAAAGCCCCTTGGGAAGTTGTATATGAATTTAACCCTGGAAGAAAAGAGTTAACTCACCAGGAAGCCATCAGCAGCCTGGATGAGGAATGATGATGTCCTGAACCATGGTGGTAGCACTGAGAAAAGATTTTAATTAGAGCCAGCAGGGCTGGCACTTGGGTTAGAGATGAAAGATGAAGAGAAATTAAGGATGATCCTATAGCTTGGGCCCAAGTAAATAAATGAGTATGGAGACCATTTGTGATGGTAGGGAAGACTGAGGAAAAACACGTTCGGCAGAAGGGGAGAAATCACAAGCTCTAAGGTAGCTTTAGGGTGCGTACTGGACATCAATGTAGAGTGAATATTACTGATTTCATAATGGTACTGAGCAGGTGAAGATAGAAAATATAAATATTCACTCTAATGCTGAAATAAATCAGTGTTTTCTAATGATTGTGTTAATCTTAGTCATATCAATATAAAGGAAAAATATTGACACAGCAGAGTCAGAAGAACTTCAAATTAGAACATGAACATTAGATTGTGTCCAGAAGGGTCATATGCTCAGCAACACTAAGCTTTGTGTCACTCGCTGACTACCCCTGAGCTCTTCCAAAGAAAATATCTCTTGTATTCCATATTATACCACTGAGGAGTAGTACTCTATCTAGCGCTAAACCCTGGCACCTTCTCAGTTACAAATATAACTCTTCAATTTGTTTTGAAATGACGCAAATCTTGCTGAAATGGAGCTCAAAACCAACAAAAACCTGTTTAGAAAATTAAAATATGTTTCACTGATTCCCACTATTATAATGTGTGCAGTTTTTATTCATGCATTAAGACTTTTACAAACAATATTTGAAAACAATTACTTGACCATAAAACTATATAGGCTTTGAACTCGTTGGCTCCTGTGTAATGTTCCCAAATCCAATTTTCTCAGTTGATTTATTATGAGGCATGTTAAGTAGACCACTGAGTCAAATAGCTTTTTTTTCTAAGGCAAGATAGTTTAGATCTAATTTCTATCAAAATTAAGCTGGTTCCTCACTTCACTTTAAATGCTTCATAGTCTAAAAATGTATCTCTGACTATATGAAATATTCAAGTCAGTATACCAAAAGTCAAGATTGTAAAGAACTCCTACTTGATCACAAACTGAGAGCAGCTTCATATATTTTGTGATATGTTTGTGTGTGCATGTGTATGATAAATGTATGAATGCACACATTTTCTTTGCTTCTGTATTTAATCTTTGTCTGGTGTCTTATAACACAAAGAGACATAACAACGTTCGATGGCTGACTTTGATGTTTCAAACTTCCACCCAAATTCAGAGTGACTTATCACTGCTAAGCTTGTTTATAGTCAAAACTACCTCAGGTAATTCTGCAGCTGAGCACAACCAGGATGGAATGAGGTAGAGGAGTCCTGAACTCTCACAGTCTGCAGGGGTCAAAATACCTTCCTCAGTGAGATGTGTCAGTGGTGCACAGAGGGTCCCTTTAAAAGTGTCAGTTGTCACGTAAAATTTATTAAAGACAAAGCCAGAGTTCAACAACTAAATTGTTTTAAAATATCCTGTTGGCCTTTCATGAGAAAAGCAAAAAGAAATGGTATAGTAATAGCTTTCTAAAGAACAAATAAAATATGAAAATCCCTTTGCTTTTGATAATAAAGTATGCATTTCTACTTTGGTAAGTGGTTGTCTGGGAAGTACTTAGCAAGATTTCTTGCTCACTTTACTATGTGTAGATGTTGAGTGTGTGCCCATACACTCATATACATTTGACATACACACTACAACAGGCTTTAGAGAGGGATTATTAGTTGTAGCACACTACTCCCAAATTTAGATAGGTGTGATCATTTTTACTGTGCACTAATATTTAGACTAGCTAAAGTTTATTAATAAGTTACAAGGGGCAACTTGTGCCATCTGTCCCTCACTCAGCTCGTGGAACCAGCAGACTGGCCAGGGCATGCTTGTCCACAGCTGAGACAGGGGGTAAAGTGACAGAAAGATGCATGAGGATTAATGAAAGACTGGGCTGAAAGCTTCTAGCACACTATGCCCTCTGCTTTGCTTAGTTGCCGAAGGCCAAGCCCAAGATCAAAGTGGGTGGGAAGAAAGGGCCGGCCAAATAGCTCTACAGATTAAAGCACCTGCAAGCAGGGGTAAGGGTTCGGTCCCCAGGCCTGCCGTGCTGGGTGCACTGAGAGAGCAACTGAGACTGGGCATGGTGGTGCATGCCTGTAGTCGCAGCTCTTAGAAGGCTGTAAATAGGCAGATCACTATGAGTCCAATCTAGTAGTGAGACCCTGAACATCTTGTAGACCCTTCCCTAAAATGCAAAAAAAAAAAAAAAAGAATGGGAAGAGTAGGGAAGATTATCACTCTAGTAGAAGGCATGAGGTCCTAAGTTCAATTCCTGGCATTTTTTTTTTTTTTAACTGGGAATCAATGTCAGACCTTGCACTTTCCAGGCAGGCACTTGTGCCCCTTCACTATCTCCACAGCCCCCTGATTTTCTGGAATATTGAAAAAGAAAAGACCTCCAAAAATGCCACCTATCATAACCCACCTCTGGCTCTTTTAATCTATAAAAAAAAACACAGCACAAGCTTATTCATTACAAAGCATGAAACTGAGGCAATGCAATGCTGAATTCAAACCCTTACTAGTACAATTTGGCCCTTGAGTAGTTAGTGTAACTTTCCCTGTCATTATTTTCCATATGGATAAAATGAAATTAATAACATGTACTATCCGGGATTTTGTCATTTAAGAGCATAATTTATAAATGCTAATTAATCACTAGAACTCATCCAAAAAGTAATGACGCTATCATTGCTATCGTTGTTATTATCATTACTACTTAAACGTAGAAATAGTTGAGAGATTTATTTCATTGAAAACAGCATACGTGATTTTTTTCCCCCAGAATTATGATGTCACTTCTACCTTTCCTTCAATAGAAGCCAAATCAAACAAAACAAAAAGTATAGACCTCATATCATTCCTCATTCCTGGTCTACATGGCTCTTACAAGTAGAATGGTGTGAAGCAAAAGATAAAGAGAAAAACCTGAGAAATGCTGCAGCAGCAGTTCATGCAAGAGGGAAGCTGAAGGCCTTCCTGTAGTCACTACCAGAGAAGATGTTTGGCTTTGCTTTTGGGTCATCGATCTCTTTGGAAAAGAGGTTGTTGAAAAGGATCAGCAGTTAAAGTCTAGCCAGGATGGGTAGCTGCTCTGGAGCATCACTCTAGCTTTTCATAGTTTAAATCTGCCTTGAAACATCAGTCCGCACATCACAGCTTACTCTGGGTTCTTTCTGTTTGCCTTTCAGCTTCACACGAGGTTCTTCTGCTGCTCTACCTATACCGTACGCAACTCAGAGTCTTGATTTAGCTAAAGGAGGCCTTAATAACCCTTTTTCTTCTGAATTAATAAGATAATTGAATATAATTTTGTTTCTTCTGCAATTAAAATAATTATCTTAATTATCTATTGAGATAAATCCTTCCTTTTTCCACTAAAGATATATAGTTGGATGATCTAAAAACTTAACTTTTTAAAAAAGGACAAGTCAGAACAACTTCACAATTTTATTTTAATTATGCATCATAAATCTGAGTAATCTTCTGGACAAGCTTGTTTGCTTCAGTACAGAGTTTGAAGTTTTTATTTTCAGAGTCTGAAATTTCTTCCTAGTGTTTATTTAAACTTAGTTTTCTGAACTTAGCAACTTTATTTTCTCTCCTCTTTTGGTAATTCTGCGCACGCGCGCGCGCGCGCGCACGTGTGTGTGTGTGTGTGTGTGAATATTTGACCTTAACTTGCTTAATTTGTGGATTACTGAATCTGAATAGTAGAACTAGTCCCACTTAAACCATGTTGTGCCTGCTGATTCACAGAAATCAAACAGAAAATAATACCTAAAAATCAGTGTTGAGGGAACATCTAGCATTTTACTACGTGTTGATGTACACACATCTGAAGTAAAAGCATAATTGCTGCTCTTACTGTCTCTCCCCTCTAGGACCACTCTAGAGCTCTCTCCCTACACTGCCCAGTGATGGATGACCTGCTCCACCCCGCAAGGAGGGGAAGCTCTGAGTCTCTGCGTGAGACCTGTTTTCCCTTCCCAAAGCCTTCAGTGAGATCCAGAGCTGCCCCTTGTAGTAGCAGAAATGCTTTCAGCAGCAACCCTGGGCTGAAAAGGCCAGTGCTTACTGAGCTCTGCCTTCCTCAGCTGTGGGCAGAGCAGCACTTCTAAACATAGCAGTAAATCCAGCCCAGCTGGTAAAGCCCACCTGGCTGTTTTGCGTCACCCTCTTTGCGTGCGTGTCTAAGACTTTACTGAGAAACCCCTCCAGGAGCCGACAGCTGCCTCCAAGTCTTTCGCTCTCCAGCTTCACTGAGCAGCTCTGGGTCGTTTTAGCAAAGGCTGACACTTCTCCAGATGATTCAATCCGCAGGATCAGATATGACCCTGAGGTCCTTTTTTTGATCCCACGAGTGTTTGAACATGCAGTACAAGAAGATGTTTTGTGATCAGCTTACAAGGGCTGATTTTCGCGGTGCTCCGGCTCATGAATCTCTCAAAGGGAGAGAAGTTCTGTTCCCTGCTTGTACTCTGAGCACAATATTGTCATTATTATTTGCACTTTTTTGAAGCTTTACCATGACAAAAACTCAGTCTGCCTCTCGGGAAAGACAGCTTTCCTTTAAAGCCAGAATTGTAGCGTTTTGCTAATATAAACGCACATACAGGTTTTGTAATATAAAACTCCTGCGGGCATTCGCCGATGTTTCCCTTCTGGCCTAAACTGCTGGGTGTGACTAGTATAAAAGCTGTCAAAATGACATAAAACAGTTATTAGAACCACTGGCTGCTTCACTGCCAGAGGGCAATATTGTTCCATAAATAGTCTGCATAGCAGTGGTGCTCGGAGCAAGACCGAGCCATCAAACCTAAGGGCAGAGGCATCTTAAACACATGGCGAAGTGCAAGCGTGCGTGGAGTCCCACCCATAACTAAATGCACAAATCTTTTGCAGCAGCAGTTTGGGCAGTAAATACAAGGGAAACATAGGTATTCGAAGTAGCTATCTGAGCACCTAAGTGAACATATAATTGTACAATGAGCCTTTTGCAGGAACTCAATTAAACATGTAAATGATTGTCAAATGTTCCCAGCAGCCACAGACCATATTCTGCGACTGACGTCATTATCTTGTAGTAGGCGTTTAAGCACTGAAGTACGCGTTTCTGTAATTAAACAGCAATTATTTGTTACTTCCAGTCCCATTAGTAATGTTGCAAATCACAAGTATTATACTGTCTTTCCTCTCTTTCTTGGCATGGATTCACTATATTCTTAGTGAAAACACTCATTCAGGATTTAGTCGGTTCCCAGAGGCAATCTTTTTTTAATAACTTTGTCTTTGAGAAGGTAGGACAATTAGGAGAGCCTTTTAACAACAAAATCACATAAACAGATTATTTTGCAGTGTCTTTCTGAGGTGCTCCTCATAGTATACACTTAGAGATGAGCTGCTGGTAATTTTCACAGAATATTTCAAGCTTAAGAAATTAATACTCAGCCATTAGTCACTCATAACCATTTTAAAGCAATGGTTCATTCTAAGACAGTGATGGTGAACCTTCTAGGGCTTTTTATGATAGAAATAGCCACTGCTGAACACCTGCCATAGGTTCTCCATCACTGTAGACAGTAGGGCTTCTTCAGCTAATTTATGGCATTGTTTGGGAGACAAAGTAAATGACAATGTTTTAAGGTTCTTTGTGGATCTCAGTTGGGAAGGACTAAGAGTAAGGGAGAACCCATTACTGCAGAATGATTACGTTCCCTAAATTCAAGTGTCAAAGGGCTAACCGTAATGAGACTATTAGGATTTGGGACCTTTCAAAGGCAATTAGGTTTAGGTGACATTCTGAACATGGCAGGGTTGCTATGATAGGATTTTTATTCTTACAAGAACGGGAAGACCTGAAAGCCCTCCTTCTTGCTCTTCCTGTTGAAGACCCAGCAAAAAGCAAATGAGGATTTAGGACCTCAGCAGGAATAGAATCTATGATGCCTTAGTTGAGGAATTCCCAGCCTCCCAGATGAAAAGTAAGTTTGTAATTGAGGCCAACTGATCTATGGTATTTTACTATGGCAGCATGAACTGAACTCTCAGAGGTGTTTCCTAGAGGAGACAATAGCACTCACGACTAGAGTAGTCCATCCAAGAGAACAGAATTTAAGTAATGAAGTATGAAGATACACATGATAGGAAAAGGAATCATCTATGCTATGGGACAGAGCTATTGCCAGTATACTATGTGCAGTGTTATGGTTTATGTCCAGTTGTCCCCCCAACGCCTCATTTAGTCATGAGGTGGGGACCTCTAGAGTTTGAGACTAACTCATGATCCACTGGGATTATGTGTCTTAGTACTGCTGGGATTATGGGTGTGGTCTGAGTCTGATATCCTGTGGCAGAGAGCTTGAATGTAATCAAAGAGAGATGGAGAAACAGACTCTCTTGGTTGTTCTCTGTTGCCCTGCTTGGTTGGTTGGCTTTGTTGCCACTTGTTACTGTCCCACCACCATGAACTGGGTGCTCTCTGCCCAGTTCCACTCAGCTTTGGAGCTAGCCAAAAATGGACCTCTATTAACTGTGAGCTAAATAAATCTTTCCTTCCTTCATTTTGGGTGTCAGGTATTTGTCCCAGCAATGAGAGAACAGTAATTGAGAAACACATCTTCTATGCAGCAACAGAGATATTCAACAGAATCTGAAGAAAATTTGTCTCATTAAGTATGAGTGACTGTACCAAATGAGATTGAGCAGAGATAGTAAAGTTAGCTGATTTACTTGAATTTCCCCTTCTTTGAAAGATAACTACTAGGGCCAGTGAGGTAGCTCTGCGGACTAAGCACCTGCTTAGGCAGGTGCAGGGACTGGAGTTCGATTGCTATCACCATCCCTGCCCCTGGGTGCACTGAGACAGCAACAGAGTCCGGGCATGGTGGTGTACCCCTATAATTCGAGTGCTGGGGGTGCTGAAAGCATGAGGATTGGTATGTGTCTGAGCTGCATAGTGAGACCCTATACCAAATACATTAAAAAAAATAAAACTTTAGTTGAGGAAAGACAACTACTCTTGCTTCTGCCAGTGTACTTACTTTCCCCACTTAGTTACAGTCTACAGACACTCCACAGATAAAATACATAGGTTTACGCACAGTGCTCCTTTCGTTCTGTTCAGTTTTGGTTTTATGTTACAAAATATTATGCAAAGGGATGTGTTCTGAAGTTCTAAATCACTTCAAAAATCAAACCAATCCAATCAATTTCTCAGTAATTGGCTTTGAAGAAACTGAGACAAGAGCAGTGCAAACAAAGTGCTTTTAACTAAATCATAATTACCCATGCAAATGCCTCAATAATTTGAGGGCTTAATCATATGACTAATGGTTTGGAAGCCCTCTTGCTTTTGGTAATGTGACAGAGAACAGGAAGAAGGAGCAAGCTGGGTAGCAACCATCTGAGAAAGGAGAGGGGAGACAAGGGAGAGCCATAGGAGCCTGTAATTCCCCCCCCACTGCAGAAGGCTGGTGCCAAGCTGGCTGCTTATCCATTCACCTCAATACTAAACGTCTGCATATACATCAAGTGTCTCTTTTTCTTTAGTCTCTAATTCATCTGGAAGGCTTGAAGTTTTTTCTCTCCTCTCCAGGTGATAAAAACATCTTTGTGTGTACCAAGGAGCAGGTGTTGTGTGTCATTCAAATTCAGATGATGCTAGCAGCATCCCTTGCGCTCTCCACCACACTACAGGCCAGTATCCTCATGCTTTCTTTGCTTCCCCATCTCCTCCATTCTAATTACAGTAAATCTTTCCAAAGGTTGCATTTGTGTAGTTCTGGATGTGGCAACCTTTAGCAATGTTATTTTGCCCTGCTTTGAGGGTTAACAATCAATATGATATGTGACCTCCTTGTGATTTTTTTTTTCCTCTTGAAACTAAGAAGCGAAGTATTCCATTTAGTGCAGTTTTAATTAAACTGAATACATTATAAAACACTCTCCTAATTTGCTTTGCCTAGAAAATGTTTTTTAAAGTGTTAAAATCAATCAACTAATTGAGCTATGTAGTAGGAAATGCAGATGGCATCTCTTTACTGTTTTCACTTGCCACCCAAGTGTCTCTTCATACACAGTGTTTGTGGAAAGACAGGTAACTTGCACCCTAGGTATCCAGGGGGGATTTTGATAACTGATGCCAAAGACACCATAGAAGAACAATACAAAATGCACTATCCAAGGAGAGGAACAATGGGTACAGAAGGAGGCAAGTGAGCAGAGGTGGCATGACCACGATGGCATCTTGCATGGTGAGTACTACTATGCATTCTTTTTTAGACCAAGGACAGGCAGTTTTGCCTGATCTGTCACTGTGTTTCAACAGGGAACAAGGTGAACCCTGATTTGGGGACTTAGGATTCCCTTCAGTCCAATACTGGGACATGTTAGCATTTGTTTCCTACTGACCCCTTTTGGTTTATCTTCATAAAAGCTAAATTGGAGGCACATCATCCAACGCTGCAAAGACACTTGATTGATGGCTAAGGTGAGATATTTGGTCATAAAAGCTTTCAATTAAAGAGAATTTATTGAGTGCTTATTTTTCAGGCAGATTGTTGAGTACATGATAATCAAAGATAAAAATAAAGTGTGTGTGCTGAAACACTTTCCAATTTAATAGAAAAAAATTGATATGTCAAGTCACAGTGCAATATTGTTTTGTGTCATTCATGCATAAGGCAGGCATAGGGAAAGAACTGGAAATATCTAGACTAGCCAATGATGGTGAACCTTTGAGAATTTCCAATGACTAAAACAGCCTGCTGTGGCACACTTGCCACAGGTTCACCATCACTGGTTTAGAGCAAAGGTATTGTCTCAGTTACTCCTCTCTCATTGCTGAGACAAAATACCCAACAACCAAAAGGAAGGAAGGAAAGGTTATTGAGTTCACAGTTACTGAAGGTTTCAGTCCATACTCAGCTGGCTCTAAGGCAGATTGGCACATGGCAGAGCACAACCTTTGATGGCAGTGGCAAAGAGCAAGAGAGCAAAATGGAGGAGCAGCAGCATCAATGCTGCAGTCTATCTCTCTGTCTCTCTTAACACTCAGGCTATCCGCTCCAGGCTGGGGGAAACACTCACATTCATAATCCCAGCAGTACTAACACCCATAATCCCAGTGGATCATGAGTTAATCTTGAACTCTAGAAGTCCCTGTCCCATGATGGCATGAGGCTTTGGGGGACCAACTAGACACAAATCATAACAGGGTATAAGCTTTGAGAAAAGGGGAAAGTTTGGTATAATCTGTGTACTCTTTCCATATTTGGTTGCTCCCCAACAGGCATTTTTCTAAGTTTACCTTCTGGCCATTCTTTTCAATATCAAATTATGTGATTTAAACTTCTCACATTTGAAGTTCTTAGTCTAGCTTAAAGCATTGCTCTGTGCCTCAGACTTGGGATTGTTGTTATGCCAGTCTACACCTGAAATGCATCTTGAGGCTTGGATGACTCCTCAGCCATCTGCTCCTGTGTCAGCGCATCGCTCCTCAGGCCTGGTCCCCAAAGCAGCAGCTTCATCCTCCCCTGATACTCTGTTAGGATTACAAATTCCCATAGCCCATCTCAGACCTATGGGGTTGGGAAGCCTGGAAGTGAGCTCGACAATCTTGTTTGGAGGAGCTCTCCAGGTGATTCCAACACAGCATTCAAAAACCACTGCTTTAACAGATACAAAAGTAATACCCAATGCATGGGTATATCGGTGCAGCTAGGTTCTATTTAGATGTTTTAAAAAACTAAACTGAGTACTCTTTCTGCTCAAATTAAATAAATTAGCTTAAGTTGCTTAGGAAAGGCCAATGAACTAATTTTAATGACTTTTTTTAGTGATCATGATTTTTGGAAACATTAAACAAAATTAACACTAGTTGGGAGTTGTATATTAGCAAAACAGTTTGCTAATTATTTCACATTTT
>PVKN010028851.1:0-13139 GCA_004027915.1 Capromys pilorides
AGGTAAAATGTAAAACAGCCAGATTACCTAGAGCATGCCAATTTTATCCCAACACATAGGTTTATGTTATAGAAGATAGAAAAATGATGATTTTCCAACCATATAAAAGAATATTATTGCTACAAAAATGTATGTTCTTAAAAGACTTTCAGAAATGTCGAAGACTGAAAGGAGAGAGATTATTATATCAGATAGCTTTATATCTGATATAATAAAAATTCTCATATTTTCACACTTAGATTTTAATATTTGTTTCATTGTAAAAGATACACACTTGCTGTCAGCTTTTAAGTCCTTTCATTATTCACTGTATTTAACTCTACCATTTTGGCACTGTTACACTAGTGGTTAAAATGTTGACATGCCCAGCTAAGTCGTCCTCATTTGTGGATATTAATGGTCTGAAGCGTGTTTTCATATAAAAATCAAAAACACTTTGTCCAAGACTCATGCAAAAATTTATCAAGTTATCCTGGTCAGCTGAAGTGTGTTGGGATGATGCAGTGCAAGCCACAGAAAGACTGTCCCAGCCCTGCTTAGAAAAGGGCACATTTGAGCCATGGAAGAAGGTGTCAGAAAAGGCAGGGAGAAGTCAACAGTCTGCTCTGTCTAGAAATTTGAGGTCCTTATGTGATGAGAATTTGTATGACATATTAACATAATGCTGACTTCTGATCAAAATAATAAAATAAGGAAAGTAAACAAGAAAGATCCTGAGGACACGAGGCATTGGCTCTGAGACCTCTCTGTGTGCATCAAAGCAAACCTGAGAAAATTTGATGATCTTAAGATGCCAGTACTCAGCTGGTGTACCTGATGAGGAAGACATTACCTTGGAGAATTTGTACTTACTAAGTGTAGTACAACTGCTGGAGAAACTTGCAAAAAGAAAGAGTATTATCTTTTACAACTTTCTGTAAATAGAGTAGTGTGGTATTAGTTTTGCCAGCTATAAGTATGGTAAAAATGTTTTAATTTAACTTTGTTATTTAACCTTTAAGAGTCAATTCCAAAATAAAATTGATCACCAGCCTGTTGCAAACACAAAAATAGAAATCTAATTCTGAAGTTACGTAAGTCTTTATGTAAGTCTCTTACTACATTGAGAAATTCTACACTGTTTCGCTCATTTTATTTCCATGAAGTGGCAGGCTCAATCTTTAAGATAGAGATTATATATGAATTCAGTTTGGACAGCATTTTATTTCTTGGGAGGTAAAAACTTCTAAGGTGTATGTTTCAGTTTAAAGAGGTATTTGTTTAAACAACAGAGTTTTTACAAAGGACTTTAATCAGATGTTTTTTCAATTTCAGACCAAAGTGATCTTATTCAATTTTAAAATATGACCAATTATGGATACACTTAAGATACTTCATAGGTAAACAGTATACTTAGGTGGCAGTTTTAGGACATTCTCTTCTAAAATAAAATAAGCAAGTTCCAAAAAATAGTGTGAGGTCAGAAATGGTGATAAAATAAAAGATAGAGAAGAAGGTGGAAGAAACCCACTGAAATACAAGATAGTCTGATTGATGGGTTGATTATTTAATAAATAAATCAGTGGATTTGTAGAAGCTCAGGTGACTGAGGTCAAGTTCTTCCTGACAATCTAGAAGCTGAAATGATGCAGCATGGTAGCATGACCTAGCATGACCTAGCCAGGGTTAACGTGATTCCTGTCCAACCAGGAGAGAACCACAGTACACTGATGAATGGTGCAATCCAGAATCAAAGAATGGGCTTCGTAACTGTGTTAAGAGACAACGGGTGAGTTTAAGTAGCACCGGATGATGGCAAAAGTCCTACAATAGAAATCAAAATGGAAAATTTTTATATTTAAGAAGTAGCCCAGACATTCATTAAATTAGCTGAAAACTAGTGATTTTGGCCTTGATTCAACCATATAGGAAGAATTCCAGTCTCTACTTCAAATAGCCATTATTATACATCACACTCCTTAATTCATTAATTCCTCCAAAGTCATTGAACAAATGATGAGAAACACTGCCTCACATGACAATACATGTGGCTTTTTCTTGTACGTGTGTGTGTGTGTGTGTTTGTATTGACATGTGCACATGTGCTCATGTACATTCTGTCCTGTATATTCATGCCAATACATTTCCTTACAGTAGCAAAATACTCTATAATCCAGAAATGGGAAGGGCATGCTGCCTTTCTAGAAAGTGACAGAGGTAGTAAGCCAAGAAATTACTGTTTATTACTGCATTTTTCACTCTATTATATGCTCAGTTTGCACCTGTTATATAAATATAAACATAGCAGAGAAGAGCATAAGGAAGAGGAAAAAGAAGATACAAATATACAATACAATGCAAGCTAATTGCACACACTTTTGAAAAAGGATAAAAAGAAACAGAGATGATTCTTAAATTTTACTGTAAAAATGGAATCAATTTGTTCCCCCTTTTAGTAAGTTCTGCTTTGAAATGTTTTTCAGGCCAAATCTATAATAGCGAAGGTTATTAACTGTGGAAATAAGCTACCAAAATGCACCCTTCCCTGAGCAGAAATATAGCCCTGTGTCAAAGCTGTGAGGTAAAAATGTCCTTTACTAATTTGCCTTTAGATTAAGGGGTAGATTAAACTTGACTTCACATCTATTGTCAAGTAAGCAGGCAATTTATTTGTAACTTCATTTACTTTTATGCCTGTCATTGTTTTCTCTAGTAGCTAAGTTCAGATTTCTTACACAGGCTCATTTGTGTATTCATACTGTTTATGAAGTAGAAGATGAGGTCAAATCCATGTGTAGGGAGATATTGTTTATTAAGTAGGGCATTTATTTCAGGAGGCACCACAAGAAACCAGATCAAATATATTTTATTTCTATGAAATGTTTTCTTGGCTTCCAGAGCTTAGCTTGTGAGCACTAGCAAAAGTAAATGTAATCAAAATAGTCCACCACTTTAATTTCTTGTGATTGGTTTACATAGTAATGCTGATAATGTCATCTTAATTAATTGCTGGAAATTGCATGTGACAAACAATTAGATAACATATTCCACTGTCAACAGAGGTCTTATGCTAAAGCAGATTTTTTACATACTTCATCTCTTATAGTCTTTATTTAGTTCTTTCAAGAACCTTAGAGACATCATTAATGTGCCCAGGATCATAGACCTAACAGTGGGGGCTTCAATCTCAGTGTCTAAGTGCAAAATATCTTCTTCATAGCTACCAACACATATTAGCTGTTGATAAGTATCACACTTGGATTAAAATTAACACAAGTTATAACAATCTGTTAGTGGCACAAGTAAGCCCAGGACCTAGAGGAAATACAGAGTAATTAGCCACTTTTGAATGGCTTATAAGGTAATTAGCCTTCACATTTTTAGCATGAAAATAGCAGTAAGGAAAGTGCCTAATAATGAACCCTAATCATCTAATCCATTCCAGATTATATGATATTGCGCAAGTTTTGTTCCAGGCACCAATTCTGTCATAAACTATGAGACTACACAATTGTTTAGAGGACAGTAATGTCTTACTTATGAAGAATAACCTGAAGATATGTTCTGATAATTTAGTTTTGGCATGCCCACAGACCTACATTCTCTAGATTATAGCATGAAATTCAATATTCTAGAAAAGCCTATTACATTAGATTGTACTGATAAATACGTAATACTCTCCTATAACCCTTCTCCCTTGAGTGCCCTGAGTCAGAAGGAGGAGAAAATTACTTTTGGAGAGGACCGATAATCAGAAGAATCTTAGAGGACAGAAAGAAAGTCACACCCTCTTAGTACAAAGAAGGTAGTTGACTCAGAGATGGAGTGAATGAAGCCAGAGGACCAGCATTGAAGTCTGAACTTGGGATCAAACAAGTGTAAAACTGTGAGTAGGTTTAGTTGAGCTCCACTTTAGGAAATGCCCCTCTTTCTTTTCAAGTTGTACTCCACATCAATTTGCAAGATGCTCAGAAAAGCAGAGTACAGATATTACAGGGCAGTGGTTCAGAAACGTCTATAAGATGTAACAGTACAGAATGAGGGCTGGGCCCTGCACACTAACACACAGTAGCCTTTCCTAGCTCCGAGAAGAAATGCCCCTACTCTTGCAGGATCACAGGAAGACAGTTGTGTCAAAGAGCAGAACGCTGCTGTGCAGCAATCTGTACAGATGGTGGGAAATTGTATAGCTAAGGCTGTGGCTGAGTCTATAGCAAGGAGTTAGATGGAAGAAGGATCTAGGCCTCTGAGTTGTAGCATCTATGAAAGGCCAGAGTAGAATCCAGAGAAAAAGGTAGAAAAGACAGAAACAGTATGCTCCTGCCCAGAGCATAGTTTCACCGAGAGAAACTGCCAATATCAAACACACAAAACACAAACCAGATCAAAAAAGAGTCTCTGTAGGCTCAATGCCAGATAATACCAGAAAAGATTCTCCTTTTCAAATGAGTGTGACACAGACATAGTCACTATAACAAAATACCTGAAGCTGAGCAACATACAATAAAACAGAGTCATATAACTTAGTTTTGGAGGATCAACTTCACACCACTGACACTGCTTTAGCTCTAGCCAGCACCTCAGAACAGGTGATATCACAAAGTGGTAATCATGCAAGGGAAAAGAGTACTTGATGACACACCAAACTAGAGCACGAGGAGGAGCCATTTTTGCTCTTGCAATTCATGCTTAACGGAACAGGGATGTCAGGAGATCAGTATTAACCACATCCAAGGGCAGCACCCCAGTGACCTCCAACTAGGCTCCACTGATTGAAGGTTCTACTACCTCTCACATCATAGCCATGCAGAGCATCAAGCTGTCAACTCATAAAGTTTTAGAGGGGACACACTCAAACTATACACAAAGCAGCACAGCCCGAAGAAGAGGAGTTCTCTCCGACTTCACAGGAACAATAGCCCTGATAAAAGAAGAATGGTGAAATAAAGTAGGAGATAGAATTTAAATAGATTATATATTTTCCTGAGACTCTTAAGATGTTTTGAAGAATAACTAAAGATTTTAAATAAGAAAAACTGTGAGAGAACCTTATTTTCTTTTTATACCTGTCAGAATGCTAAAACTTGTAAAGATATTTGAGTCACTTGCAGAACAACAACAAAAAAAAGAATACTTCGTTTGGCATATCTGTGTGTAAAGTTTCAACCCTGCTACATATGTCAGGCCCAGTTAAGGGATCCACTCCTTTGATCTTTTTTTTTTTCCACATATAGCATTTAAGCAAATGAGTGATATTCTAAAGAGTATAAGGAAGATGTGCTGAACAACTTTCTTTTCTTCTGCTACCCTGCTAGTATTCACATGATTTCCCAGCACCCCAACTCCTGGAATATAATTCTCCACTGCACATGACTCTAAGAGATGGCTTCTATACCACTAGTCCTCACCACTTCTGTGAGGGAGCAGCTATGCCAGCTCCTAGCCCTGGGATTGTGAAGGAAGGGAATCTATTCGCTATGTAGGCTGTAATAACCTGCCTATTCAAAGCCTGACACCTCCATAAAGAGAGAACAGCCTTAAATGATGACTAGTGTTTGTACTTGCATAACTAATAATAGAAATGCCAAATAAATTAAAATCTCAAGAGACTGAGTGGTTCACACCAGATTCTCTTCAAATGCTATCTCCAAGTGACGGGTGCATATTAATCATCCATGAATGTTTGGAGAAATGCAGATCCCTCAGTGGCATCACAGAAAGTTTGATCTACTACCATGATAAATGTTTATAACACTTTCACATATTTTCTTCATTCAGTCTTTCAAATAATATTATAACAAATGTGCTCACACCATTAGTATACAGAATAGAAACTTGAGTTTCAGAGAGGTTGTGCTGGGTTCAGGTCACTTGTCTGCAAGTGCAGAAGTATCTTGGTCTCAGGCAGGGCTTTGTCTTGTGCACATATAAATTTTTTACTTCTCTGTTTTGTGTAATTTTAAATCTCTGAAGAGATGTAAAAATAATAGGAGTAAATTTCTTATAGTATAGTATCAATTGTAATTATACATTAAATAGTTTATGCGAGCTACTAACCATAGACCTAGCATGGATTAGTCATATATTGTTCTCACAACAACATTAATATAGATTGCTTTTGCCATCATTTTTTTATGAAGCAACTGAGGTTTAGAAGTTAAGTAAGTTGCCTTACCTTTCTGAGCCACATTTCATCCTCTCTAAAAGGGAGGTAATTATCTATGATTGAAATTGCCATGACAACAGTGATAACAATCTCACTATACATAGAAAGCAAAATGATCCTATCATATTATTGATACTTGAGCATCACCTCTTTGTCATATCTGACACTAACATAAGTAGTGTACACATGAACTGGAAATGCTCTGATTGGGAAATCTAACAATGCTGAAAGATAATTTCATAATTTTAAATATATTTCTCTGATACAATCATTATTGTTATTGAATTGTTTTATTCTTTTTTATTAGTACATGTTTGCATTACAAAATGTTTACAATTCTTGTGTGGAGCTGGCACATGTAACACAACTTAATTTCTCCTTTTTAATTCCCTCTTTCTCTACTCTTCCTTTCCTTCTATTTATTCATTTTATATTTATAGGATTAAATACAAATAGCTGTTGTCAATAATGACATTCACACATGACATTATGACAATTATGATTATTACTGTTTCACCAATATCCCTCATCCTCACAATTTGTTCTATCAAATTTGATAATGACAGGGCCGGCTAAGTGGCTCAGCATATTAAAGTGCCTGCTTAGGCAGAGTGCAGAGGCTGGGTTAGATCCCTGGCATGCCATGCCATCCCCACCCCCAGGGCATGCTAAGCCAGCAACTGAGACTGGCGTGGTACTGCGCATCTATAATACTACTCTTAGGAGGCTGTAAACAGGAGGATCACTATGAGTCTGATCTGTGTAATGAGATCCTGTAGAACCTGTGACCCTGTACTAAATTAAAAAAAAAAAAAAAACTGCTAATGACACATAGAAATCATGATTTACGTATGCTAAAAGATGTATGAAATGCTTTATTCCTAGAGTAACACCAGAAGACTTTTTCCCAGAAATCATTTTGAAAATAAGATTTTTGTCCTATGTTTTCATATTCTTTTTAAAAACCAACCATATATTTTTCCTTTAGATAATGAAAATTCATCTGGTGCACTTCAAGAGACAAGATAATAAAAGCATTGATTCTGCTTCATTTTCTTCTTGCAGGCTGAGCAGATGACTTTAGACCTTCTCCATTTCTCTCTGCATGTGTGTCTCTCTCTCCTCACCACTCCACTCTAGCCCAGAGGATTCAGTCGTTTAGTGCATCCTTCTACTGAAACTCTTCAGAATAGCCAGCATCCACTGTGCTGAGGGCTGACTGCTTTCCAGTTAGTGGTCTGGGCCTGAACTCAGGAAATACCCACGAAACTACTAGGTACCTACTAGACATTACCAGGTTCTTGCTCCTTCCTACCCCATCAAGATCCCTTCTCATTCATTCTGGAAACAACTATGAGCACCTCCATCCTGCCTGGCCCTGGACTACCACATGCTGCAACTAGTGGTTCCTTCTTACAGATTCTTTTCTTTCTGACTTTTTTGTAATCCTAAATATCTAAATAGATGCAAAATTAGGATGGATATAATACTTACTTATAAGAATTCCTTTTAGTGTAATATCAGTAATTATAAAGTAAATACACTCTGCTGGCACTGACTAAAAACTGTTCGTGAACTGATCATATTACAAATAGTTCACATTACAAATCTAATGTAGATTATTTTGCCATGAGCATTTTAAAGTACTGAAATTTAGAATTTAGAATGTCCATTAAAGTCTAACTATCAGAACCTGGCTAAGTGAGAACTCAACCTAGATGGCTCATCAGTTTAGTTTTAGTTTTTTAAATTTTTGTTTGTTTTCCTCAGAATAAACCCCAACTCTATTCCAAATCCAGTTGGTAAAAATAATAAACTAAAAGCAAATTACTTTCACTACTTTACTAAGTTAGTCAGTGAGGGTCAGTGGGACTGCAGTTTATTTAGGCCAGTCAATTTTAAATTTCCTAATCTAAGTCCAAAATCCTGATTATTAGTGGAATTAATCTTTAGATTCTGACTATAGATTGTGACCTTTCAGTTTTGATGAAGTCTTTGGTTTTTACCTCTTTCTTTCTTCTTTTTTTTTTTTTTTTGTATTTTAGGGAAGGGTCTACAGGATGTTCAGGGTCTCACTACTAGACTGGATTTAAGAGTGATCCACTTATTTAAAGCCTCCCAACAGCTGGGATTATGGGTGGGCACCACCACGCCCAGTCTCAATTGCCATCTCAGCACACCCTGGGGGCGAGCCCAGCACTGCCACCCCGGGATCAAGCCCCCTGGCCCCTGTGCCTGCTTGCAGGAGCTTTAATCAGCTGGGCTGTTTGGCCAGCTCCCACCCCCCCCCCTTTTTAATTTATTTTTTATAGGGTTTTGCTATGTAGCTCAGACTTCTAGTGATTCTCCTGTTATCAGCCTCCCCAGCACTGGGATTATAGGTGTGTGCCATCATGCCAAGTCAAAGTATGTGATGCTAGGGATCGAACCCCGGTCCCTGTGCTTGCCTAAGTGGGCATTTAGTCCACTGAGCTGTCTCGCTGACCCTTATTCAATAATCACAAGAAAGGATGCACTTGCATACTAATTGGCCAATCTGATCTTAACTACCTTCACAATGGTTGGATGACTAGAGCTGCAGTATGCTGTTGTTCCAGCCTTCACAGCCTGGAAGAAGAACAACCTTTAAAACTCTAAGGACACTTTCTAGTGGTTGAGTGCAGCTTTCTTGCTGCTGTACAGCCAAAACATGAAGTGAAGCCATGGTGGTAAGGAAGCATCTCTGTATATGTGTGTATACACAAGGCATATTTACACAGATAAGTAGATATATGATAGATATATGGCACTGTATGTATTTTATGTGTCTATCATCTTCCCACATTCTTCCTCCAATAGCTATGTATCCATTTGGATGGGCTTCAGAAGAGGCCTCATATAGTATCTACATGGTAAGTGAAGTATGAGTTCTTTTCCTCATACTTACAATGAGAACATAACCTCTGAATAATAAGCCCTTGTCTTAGTTACTTGTTACTCGTTGCTGGGACAAATACCCAACACTCAAAATGAAGGAAGAAAAGGTTTATTTAGCTCACAGCTACTGGAGGTTTCAGTCCATATTTAGCTGGCCCAAGGCTGAGTGGAACAGGGCAGAGAGCATCGAGTTCATGGCGGCAGAACAGCAACAATCTCGACAGAGGCAATGGACCAACCAGGGCAGCAAAGAGCAACAGCAAGTGTCTGTCTCTCTGTCTCTCTTTATATTAAGTTCAGGCTCTTTACCTCAGCCTGTCTGCCTTACGTCACACCCATATTCCCAGAAGTACTCAGACCCTTGATCCCATCAGTACTACAACACATAATTCCAGTGGATCATAAGTCAAGTCTCAAACTCTAGAAGTCCCGCCCCATGATTGCATGAGGCTTTGGGGGGACAACTAAACATAAACCATAACACCTTGATGATGATGATGATGATGATGATTTTCTCTTTTTGAAACAGGATCTCTCTATACAGTTCAGACTGATCTTGAGCTCACTTTTGTTTATTCATTTATTTTGCTTTTCTTTTTCTTTTTTGGCAGGACCAGGGTTCAAACTCACGATCTTGCCCTTGCCAGGCAAGCACTTGTGCCACGGAGCTCTCTCCCCGGCCCCTTGAGCTCATTTTTGTAGCCTAGTCTGGTCTCCAACTCTCACTGATTCTCCTACCTCAGCCTCCCAAATGCTGATATTACAGGCATGCACCACCACATCCGGCCCTAAACCTTTGTTTATATCTAAAGGTAAATGCTTTCTGAGATCTTGGCATTGAGATGATGAAATTACAAGTATGTACTCTCTCTTAATAGGAGTTAGAGAGAAATGGATAAATTAATATCACAGTTTAGTCAACTGGATTGTCAGGAGATTCCTTAATATATACAAGGGCCTATAATACAAAGGAGAAGAAATTACATTTGATTGCATTCTACATAAATTTTAGGTAAATTACTTACAAATAAGGGTTTTATTTTCTTTGATCAATTATTTGAATTTTGTTTCCTAAAACATGTAAAAGTAAGAAGTTTACTGCCCGCTCTTTCAGCAACACATAGCAGATGGATTTAGAGCTGTAAGAGCGACAGGAGAACACAGCTGCTCCTCCCTAGTAGTAAATCTCCTACTTCAGCATAGGCAGTAATGCAGGTTTAAAGGTGTTTGGTGAGTGATATATACACAGGAAGTATAATATGCTCCAATTTTACAACAGGAACAGTATTTTTCTAGAAGAAAATATAAATGGAAGGATTCACTCATATTTAATTTTTTAAGACAGGGGCATTCAATGGCACCATACTGTGTTATGTAGCCAATACAGAAAATGAATAAGGACTGCCTGGCTCAACACTTAGTGGAAACTGAACATTAACTCAGCAAAGCAAGTACTTTAAATCATGATTTTTTTTTTTTAGTGAATTTCTTGCTTGCTTGAATAAATTAATGACTTACTTTAGCAATGGTTCTAATATTAAAGTAATGGATCTGTTTGGAGGAACAATTAAATAAATGAGGGCCTGCCAAATAGCTAAGTGGATTAAAATGCCTGTAAGCAGACGCAGGGGCCCAGGTATGATCCCTGGGTCTGCTGAGCGGGCCCCACCCCTGGGACACATTGACGTGGCAATTCAGACTGGGCGTGGTGGCAAGTGCCTGTAATCCCAGCTCTTGTGAGGCTGTAAAAAGGCAGATCACTACAAGCCCAATCTAGTAGTGAGACCCTGTAGACTTTTCTCTAAAAGACAAAAACAAAAACAAAAAAAATTTAAAAAATGAATTCAGGTATGAATATTTGTATGGGAGGGGATATGGGTCAAAGTCTCAGAGCTGAATCCTATAGTTTTTTTCAGCCCAAATGCTGCTGCTTCTCATTTTTTTTTTTTTAATTTAATTTTATTTTTTTTTAAATTTTTTTTTCAATTTTATTTATTTATTTATTTGTTTGCTTGTTGTGTTTGTTTGTTTCTTTATTTATTCATTTTGTGGCTGGCTCAGCCTGCCCTGGTGGTGGCGCTGGCGCAGCATGTGGTGCCGGGGATCGAACTGCAGTCCCCGCAGTCGCCTGAGCCCTCCTAAGCAGGCGCTTTAGACCACTGAACCATCTCGCCGGCCCCCTGCTTCTCATTTTTATGCAGCTAATGATACACAACTTGGCTGAATGTAGGTATTATCATATTTTTGAACTAAATAAAATATCCACACAATGTTCCACACCATGCAAATTACATTAAAGTCTCTATCCGAGCACATCTGAGATATGGGTATATTAAAAACTAACCCCCTGCGGGCTGGTGAGATGGTTCAGCGGTCTAAAGCACCTGCTTAGGAAAACAGGAACTGGAAGGACCGTGGTTCAATTCCTGGCACCACATGCTGTGCCAGCCCCAGCCCCAGGGCAGGCTGAGCCAGCCATAATACAAAAATAAATAAATAAATAAATAAATAAATAAATAAATAAAATTAAAAAGAAAACAAAACTAACTCCCTGCCCTGGGTGATTCTGACAAGTCACTTGAGTTTTACAAAATACTTTCTTAAGTTGGTAAGTAAATGTTAAGGTGCTTATGAAACACTGTTTTGTGAAAACATGCTAAGTGAAGTATGAGTTTCTTTCCTCATAATCACAATGAGCATACAACCTCGGAGCAGCATATACCCTTGTGTATATCTACAGGTAAGTGCTGAGATCCTAGAGTTAAGATGAATTAAATTGAATTGTCTGCTCTCTCTTAATGGGATTTAGGGAGAAATGGAGAGATTAATATCAAAACTAAGACAAAAAGTAGACTTGACCTTTTATATTAAATGAAAGACAATCTTCATAGAAGTGGCTCTGTCTTAAAACAAGTAAAATAGCTAATGATCCAACAGAAATCTTTTCTTGGACCAGCTTTCGCCAAGTGGCTATTTAGTAGTTTCTTTTTTTCTTTTTTTTTTTTTTAATTTATTTATTTGTTTGTTTGTTTGTTTGCTTGTTGTGTTTGTTTGTTTCTTTATTTATTTTGTGGCTGGCTCAGCCTGCCCTGGTGGTGGCTCTGGCGCAGCATGTGGTGCCGGGGATCGAACCGCAGTCCCTGCAGTTGCCTGAGCCTTCCTACGCAGGTGCTTTAGACCACTGAACCATCTCGCCGGCCCCTAGTAGTTTCTTTTAAGTGAATGTTTTATCACATATCTGAAATTTATAAAGGGCCATTAAAAGAAGTCTGATGTGCCCTTTGTTAAATCTACACAACCCGACTTAGACCCTGGTTCAAGAAATTAAGTTTATATCCAACACAAGCCAGATCTTTTTCCCTCTTTGAACTCTGGATTCTGTGTTGTGCTGTTCCTACTGACACCTTAAATTAAAGGCTAAAACGGTGAGTTTCCACTCTGCTTTTCCATAATAATGCATTCTGAGTTGAGCTTAGGTGAGAAATTTAAATGTTTCAGGAAAACCAGATTGCTTTCTTTCCTGCCGCAGGGACCAAACTGGAACAGTATAGGATCGTATATCATTCCAAAAAATTATACTTGCTTACAGTATTAGATTTTATTTTAGCCTTTTATTTCTTCTCAACATATTTTCACAGCCACAATACTGGAGGCTGTTTCTGAAAACTGCTAATTTTTAAAAATAGACCAGTCAACCAAATTAGCAGAATGACTGAGAGAGAACTTTATTAAGGAATGAACAGCCGTAAGGTCTCGATAAATCTTTTCAGTCATATGCAAAACTGAAAAGCTAGGAGGAATGAGGGGGATGGGATATGGTTAACTTAGATTTATTCTAACAACCAAGAAAAGCAAATGCATGATTTTACCTAAGTCCCTTTGAAATTATATTTCCATAGACTAAAGTTTTTCTTACCTAAGGGCATAATCATTTTCTGTGATAAGATGGATTTAGGAATTAGCTCTCCTATCAGTTTAGGAGACGCTCATTTTAAAATACTCATCAAGCCTTCTCGAACCTTTTCCTCATTAGTAACCATTCTGAGTATCTGTCATACAATGATCATTCTGCTATAAT
>PVKN010028852.1:0-13149 GCA_004027915.1 Capromys pilorides
GATTTACTTCACTTAACATCATGGTCTCGAGGGAGAAATCAATATTTTAAAAATGAAATAAGAATGGAATGGGAATATTTTCAATTTAAAGGTCACCTTGTTGAGAAGTACTTTTTCATAAGCTATTTCTATCACATTTTATCATGATTATACAGTATCTGCTCACTGATAATATGCTGTATTTAATTAATCAACAGGTTAACATATATGCATAATATTATACTGCTTTTTATTAAAGATAGGAATTTTCATGAAAGACAAAGGTAATAGCATATTGTAATGGTTAGTGTCTTATTTTGATATTATAAATAATTTTTTAATACACATGGCACTATAATAAGATGTTAAAATTCAATATAGCAGTCATTTTTTGGTAAAATATGATCATACATAGAAAATGGTCTAGTAAGCATCTAATATTATATTTGCCAAATGTACAGAGAAATTCTGGTTTATAATATCTTCCTGCCATGTAGAGGCTTAAATTGACTTGGATTTTATTTTGTGTCAGTTTTTTTTTTTTTTTCTGAACCAGGGATCGAACTCAGGACCTTGCACTTGCCAGACAGGCACTTGTGCCCCTGAGCTATCGCCCAAGCCCCATTTCAAACAGCATCATATGACAGATTTGCACTGCCCATCCCCAGAGCTTCAATGCACCACAAGCTCCATCCTTTTTGTGAATAAAAAGCTCTTGGTTTTGACACATTGGTTGCTTTCAAATCATATTTGGATATATTCCTATTAACTAAGTAATCCTGGCATCAAAAAAATCAAAGTCGTTACTAATTTATTTGAGTCTCAGATACATATACAATGTACAATATAACTATACAAAAATACAATGGATAAGCAAGTGTATATCAGTCATATTTATTTATCTAAAAACATTTGGCAATTATTAATTGCTCTGAGTAGTAATTTTCCATCTAGAAATTATTATTTCTTCCCAAACATTTTTACAAAATGGCTTGGCTACTGTTGAACACACCAGGTAACTAAGGCCTTCTTGGCCTCTGAGACTACCAAGCACACCCAGGGGTTGGTTCTGAACAGGATGCGCACCCTTACACCATGCACCTGTGACTCCTTTCCACTTTAGTTCACGTCCACTTTTGTGTCTCTCACATCACCTCCATAGATTATCCTCTTTTTTGATGGAGTATATCCTCCAGTAACTTTCTGAGAAGCAGGGTAGCAGACATGCAATTTTTGAAAGTTGAACACAAGTAAATCAAAACTATTTCTTGTTGCAAGGAAGATTGGCTGGAATTAGAAATCCAAGCATCATTCTATTGTCTAATTTCTTGAGCAACTATTGAGACAATTGATACCACCCACCCTAATTTCTGAGGCATGTTGCTTTTTAATAACTTAAAATATTTAAGGTTTTCTAAAATTTCATAGTGATGTAATCTTGTGATGTCTTTTCTGTTTTTTACTAATTTTTTATAGTGTACTTAGTAGGTTCTTTTGAGGTTCTTGTTTAGTTATGAGAAATAATTCTTACTTTTATATAATTTCTTTGCCATTTCAATTATTCTTCTAGTAGTTCGGTTAACTAGAGAGTGAATTTCCTAGCTCTATATCTAATTTGATTTTCAATCTTTTCTATTTTATATACATTTTCTGCATATCACCTGAAAATAACTGGTTGTCTTTTTTAAATGTATTAATACAGGGTCTATAAAATCTCACAGCACAGATTGACTCATAGTGATCCACCTGTTTTCAGCCTTCCAAGTACTGGAATTACAGGTGTGTACCACGATGCCCAGTCTCAATTGCTTTCTCAGTGTACCCCACGGGCAGGGAAGACTGGGGATAGAATCCCAGCAGATGCTTTTGCATCTGCTGAAGCAGGCACTTTAATCCACTGAGCCATCTGGATGGCCTAATAATGGCCTAATTTAACTACCTAAAACTTCTATTGAAAATTTTATTCTTTCCATCATAATTTTAGTTTCCAAGAATACTTCTGAATATTTCTTCTCTGTAGAATTTCACTCTTATTTCATAATTATGGTATCTTGAGTTGTGGAAAGTATTATTCTTTTTTTAAATATATTTAGTATAGGACCTACAGGGTCTCACCACACAGATTGGATTTGTAGTGATTCTCCTGTTTTCAGCCTCCCAAGTGTTGAGATTATAGGCATGTGCCACCATACCCTGTCTTGATCACCATCTCAGGGTGCCCCAGCGGTGGGGCCCACACTGTACACCTGGGTTAGAACCCTGGTCACTGCACCTGCCTAAGCAGGCATTTTAGTCTGGTGAGCTATCTGGCCAGCCCTTGGAAAGGATTATTCTTGTCTGCAGGTTTTATTTTGCTGTATGCATCACACCTGTCTGCTCAGAACACCTTCTCCAATGTTATTCCTTTATTTTCTATTTTTCCATATTGAAAGCTTTACTTGAATATGTAGTAATTCTTGGATGTTAGTTATTATCTAAAAAGGGGAGATTAAGAGCGAATTGGATACTCCATACATAGGTGGAATTTATGGACTTAGAATTTATTAGTCTTGGAACAGGTTGTTTTGCTGGAAAACACTTAAACTGTCAACACCTGGGGGTCTTGTCTATTGGACCAGCCCATCTCCCTAGAGAAGGATCCTCTGATCTGCTAAGGAGGATGTAGGAGTGATGGGGCTGTAGTGATATATGGGTGGCTATCAGCCTCTGAGCAGCTGAGCAAGGGAAGGAAAGCCCAGGCCTGACTTCTGTGCTGCTGTGAGCCTGGCTGTCCCTAAAACTTTTGCTTCAGTTTCCCCAGAGTGTGGGTCCTTTCTCTCACGATCAAGGAGAATCGTCTTCCAGGAAAGACCCAGGAGGGGTCTTGAGATTCTCACTCCTCTTTGGAGGGTTTTCTCCCAATTGCTTTGCCTCCAGCTGTTCCACAGCACAGCCAGCGCAGGAGGCTCGGGTGCCCTGCACCAGGGTTGCTGTCCCATGCACTGACTCCCCTTCCCCTGGCTTCTCCTTTCACAAACTGTAGGGACTCGCTTTCTCATCTCAATTATTACTCGTCCTTTCCTCTCTTCCAAAAACATGCTGCCAGTTCTTGTTCAGGGTCCTTTCCTTCCTGCTTCTCTTTTTCTTGAAAGTTTATGCTTTTTATATTCCTATATGGTTATGTTTACTAGATTTCAGTGGAATGGAGACAAATACACATGCCTAATCTGCCATGTTTAACTCAAACGTCTTTGCTTTTGGTTTGCTAGTTGTGTTTCCTAGTCCTGGGTAATGGTATTGGAATGGGAGTGAGTTTCCCAGGGAGGATAATGTAAGTCAAGTTTGTAACTCTGAGAAAGTCATTTATGTTGATTCCCCTTGGCTCCACATCCCCCAAGTCTAAGCTTTCAGCAAGCCCAGGAAAGATTTATTATCATAATGATTTACTATGTAGCAAGTAAAGCAATGATTCACTTGCTATCAAGTAACTTTCTGGGTATACATTTCTGCATTCTCTCAAAAAATACAGTATTTATCTTTCTTAAAGCACAAAATTGATATGCGATTGAATATGTGGACCTCATGGCTATGATCACTTTAAATTAGGATCTCGCCTAGCCTTGCCATACAAAGAAGAAACCCATTACTTCATGCCATTTCAGGGCTGAGTTCCTAATTTATCCCTGAACTTTCTCCTTATCCATCTGACATGTTGCATAATATTCTATATCTTGTTTAAAATTTTCTGTTGCCTGATTTTCTCTCCTAGATCTACAAGCATGCCAGGGAGGTGTTAACACAAATGACTTCAATATAAATAAAAAAATCCGAAGCTTTCTATTTTAAAGGAGGGAGATCATCAGAGTATCCAATGATGGAAGGAAGAGAAAACAATGTCACAGGGGAAAAGAAAGTGGTTGGAAAGAAAATGGAAAGCACCGAACACTCAAGTGGAAGGCTGCAGGAGCAGAAGTTTAGTGGCTATCAGAGGAACCTGGGGTGGAGAAAACTGAATCAAGTCCTACTTTTCTGACTTATGGGTGACATTGGTGAGGATCTTTTTTCATTTTCTCACATGCAAATTGGAGGTGATAATATCTACTTCAAAGGATCCTGAGGTTATAAATGAAAAGTGCTTAACAAAGTGCTTGCTGTTTATGGCATCTTATAAATATTCAAGACACAGTAGCTACTAACCATGTCAGTTGAATGGTGCCAACTTGTCTTACAATTTTGATTATAGCTGCCCCTGAATCTCCCTATACAAAAAGAACAGACAGATGGAAGTCCAGACTGCTGGGTAGACCTCTCCCAGACCTGCTGTGGGAGAGGGAATGAGTTAGCATAGCCCCAAACCATCTTCCCTATCGAAAAGAGTAAGCACTCAGCCCTGAACTTCACCTATCAGCAAGTAAGTATTTCCACAAACGAGCAAGAGCAGCCTCCAGAGCTCTGTACCTATCTTGTACAACAAAGTGTCTTTTTAAAATACTATATTTCAAGGGGGCCAGGGAGATAGCTCCGTGGCACAAGTGCCTGCCTGGCAAGTGCAAAGTCATGAATTTGAACCTCGGCCCCGCAAAATAAACAAACAAACAAACAAATAAGTAAATAAATAAATAAACTGTATATCATTTTCTTTTTAACCAAATACATCTAAATTTTTCTTTCAATAAAAATTGGTGGCATCCAAAAATCAAAATTCCATGTTTTTTACCTGAGTTCCAGGATCCTTGGCTTGAGTATTTCTTACCTAGTCCCCCAAATAGCACTCTCATCCATGTCTGAAGTTCTTATAGTTTTTCTCACTATAAATATGGAAAAATTTTTGTTCTCAAGTGTAAAATTTCTGTGGACTCCAAGAAGTCTTTGTTGATAAGCAAATCCTTGCCTGGTGATTTATTTGGGTGGGTCTTTGGTTTGGTTTGGTTTTGGGATCGTTTGTTTATTTGTTTTGATACTTGGAACTGAACCCAGAGCCTTTACACTGACCTATATCCCCAGGTCCTGTTCCATTTTTAATTTTGAGATAGGGTCTCAGCAAACTTTTAAGTTGTTAGAACTGGACTTGAACTTATCATCCTCCTGCCTCGGTTTCCCAAAGTGCTGGGGTTCTAAGTACAGGTCTGGTTTTCAAAGCCATGATGAAATTCTGCATGTGAAGCACAATAGCCAACTCCACAGCACGCAGGGAACAAATACAAAAGGGATCACAGGACTGAAGTTCGCTTGTTTGGAGCCCAATGTACTGGAAAACAGGGAACAACAGAGGCATGAGATGAAATATAAATTGAAGGTAGCTACAGAAGAAAAGCTTTGTCCATTTTCAAGAAAGCTGAGCTTTGTGAGGGAGAGCACCACACAGCCACCAAGAAGGTGGAGGACCAGTGAGAGGCCCAGGACTGGGTCTGCCTCTCACCTAGTGGCTATGGGACCCAACGGTGGACAATGAATTGGAAAACTTAAGATCACTAACCTGACAATATTACCTAAACAGGCCTACAGATTCAATGAAATTTCTATCAAGATTGCCATTGAACTGGAACTTTTTGTAGAAATTGGCAAACTGTTTCCAAAATTCATACAGGAATGCAAAGTATTTAAATGGATAAAATAACATCAACAATGAGGAAAAATGTTGGAAGACATACACTTTCCTGTGTTAAAATTTATGAAACTTACAGTAATAAAATCAAGGTTGTATTGGAATAAGGATAAATGTGTACAATAGTAGACTATGATAGAGACCATAATAACTCTTCCACTGATTTTCAGTATTAGTGGACAATGGAGAAAAGACAGTTGTTCACATAAATAACAGTAGTAAAACTAAATAGCCACACCAATGTTTACTCCTGTGTGATTTTTATGTTTTATCATTTTAGGATTTGCATTTACATCTATAGTCCACTAGAAGTTACACTTTTGTGTGTGCTATTAAGTCAAGGATGTAATTTCATTTCCTGAAATCTGCGTAGCTCTTGCCGCAGGATGAGAAGTAAGGCCAGGAAGTACAAGAGCTGCTTTGCATGCTTTTTGATATTAGGGATATCTCTTCTGCCTTTCAGAACTAGAAACACAAAATTCTAGATATTCAACTGCTAATCTGCATTTCAGCTGTCTAAACCAGTATGATTTGAAATAAATTAAAGGAACATGGCACATAATACAAATACACACACACATGCACATCACATATATACTTCCATATATATACACACACAAATATATATATATATATATATATATATATATATATATATATATATATATATATATATATTTGTGCATATATATATGCACAAAAAATATTACACACCAAACAACAGGAATATTCCTTTGCTGTAAGGTTTAACAACTTCATTTTTGTGGTATGAAAACTAATTCAGCATCTTATTAATTGACAACTCTTACAACAAAATTCCTGGCCTTTAATACCATCAAAAATCAGTTCCATCTCTTTCCTTTCCTCAGAAAAAAAAAATTCCCTTTTCATTAACTTGAGATGATGATTTCCATATGAATGATATTGTTTATCTGTACTTGCTCCACATTTGACCTTATTTTTTTCTAAGAAATATGGAATATTGCTTTGGTGTTTTGAAAGGCAGGGGGCTGGAGGAAGTTTCTATTAGAATAATCTCCACCTAAAGAGGTTTTAAGACTCACCTATCCATTGACCCATGAAGGGTAAATGCTAAATTCCTAGCGTCAAATACTCATTCTAACCCAGCAGAAGAGATGAGTGGGTTTGCCTCTTATTTAAATTATGGTAAGGTACTAAGATTTTTACTATTCAATGAAAGGTGATAATCATGACCAATGTTACCAGAACTACCGTTGGGCTCCTAAGGATGACTAAGCTAACAAAGGAATTTGGGTTTGCAAAGTAACTCCTTTCTGATGTTTATTTTTATACACACAGTCAAGGGACTTTTCTATGCCCCTAGGTGCCCATATTCAACGTATGTTTACCTGCATATACACGGAGAAATTCATCTTTTATTTTGTTCTGTGTCTTTGCAAATGAATAGTTTAGCATCCTGGTGGGTTCCAAATGAGTATTAGTAAAACTATTTCTTAAGAGATAAAAGCACTGATCTCTGGACAGTGAAAGTGTGCTATGAACTCAGCTAAAAAGGCATTTTCTCTGAATTTTGCTCTCCATATGGCAATTATTTGCCTTCGTCTCCACTCTTGGGTGTCTTCTAACAGCACTTGGGACCAAAAGCAACATGCCATCATAGAAAACAATATGTTTTAGGGAATCTCAGTTATAAGCATCTCCATGTGCTTCACTTGCTATTCTGGTCTAGGGTAGACTCTGTGAAAATAAGGTGGTTTCCTGGTTTATGGAACCTGGTGATGAACAATTTCTGAGGCCTACTCCCTGAAGAGCCAATGTGCAACACACACACACACACACACACACACACACACACACACACACACACACACACTTAGGAAGAAAAGGCTAAAACATCACATGTGAATCTCCTTCCCAAAACCAGACCCTTATGAGTTGACTGGGTTAGTGGCTAGATCTTCAGGATCTCCATTTTTACCTTTACTCATTTCAGCTCATTTCCTCTATATGATTTTGTAAAACCCATTCTATTTCCTTGGTTATTTTCTCTCCTTGCAAAGTAGCCACTCTTTATTTTGATTTAAGGAGGAAACGTGAGGTTTGCTTTTCCCTTGGTGGGATGCTGGGAGGAGTAGCCTCATCTAGTGTAATCAAGAGTCTCTGAGCTGGAATTCTTGGCCCCAGGGTGAGATTGTTCAGTGGTGGTTTTTTAAAACTCTAGCAGATTTTACCTATTCATTTCACTTACAGTGCATCTCTTTTCTATTCCTGATGCCTAAAAATAAGTATAAAATACAAAACAAAACCAGAACTCTTTCTCTCTCTGGACTTTTGCAAACAACGGTGTTGTATTTTCATAAAGTGGGTATCAAGAGGCCCTTTCTTGAGCAGAGTTCCTGAATTTAAATTCAAGTGAATGATATACATCAAATTTTTCCCAATGTTTCTTTTCTTTTTATGTCCTGTTTCTTTGTCATTTATATCCAAACTGACTCAAAGGTAAAACTGGGACATCTACATAAGTTTTCTGATTTCTATAAATAAGTACTTTTCTGTATGAATAAAAGTAAAATTCAAAACCTTCAACTGTCTTATAAAAATGAATAGTAGTTAATTAGGGGGTCACAAATATAAACATCTAATCCATAATGGCTTATGGTAGCAGTATCTTTCCTCAGAGGAACAGAAACTTTAGAAATGTGATTAGCATTGCTAATCAACACGAATCCTTTCAGCACACAGTTATTATAGCGCAACGTAGCCAAGTCTAATTAGTATTCCTGACTGCCAGTCACATTTCATTTTTGTTCATTTGATCTATGAACTTTTTCAAGTAAAACACTGATTTGGGGGATATAATTGATCTCTGGAAGGGATAATGAATTTTAAAATTAGAGTGAAAAAAAAACTCACTCAATTCTTATGTTCTAAGAGAAATTTCATGTGGTTGCTTACTGAAATAACTTGCCGGTGGTAACTTAGTTTAAAGATTTTTTTTTTAAAAAAAATGTTTTCTTGCTGTCCTGCTCCTTACTTTTAGTTGTAAAATAAATATTTTGGAAAAAAGGAAATTTTTAGTTAAATATAGTAGCAATAGTAAAATCAGACAATAATGTATTATCTACAGATAACAAGGCCCTGGGACTTTGGGCTCCATTCTACCTCCAGAATACACATATATTTTTGTTATAAGAACATTTCTTTGCAATGGCATTTGTTCCAAAGGGATTTTACCTGAGTTAATCCATTTAAAAACAGTATACAAAGTCTGGTGAGATAGCTCAGTGAACTAAGTGCTCTCTTAGGCAAGCTCAGGGACCAGGGTTCTAGCCCTAGTCCCACATGTCATGCTGGGCCAGCCTTTGGAGCACGCTGAGCCTGCAGCTGAGTCTGGGTGTGGTAATCCCAGTGCAGGGGAGGCTGAAAACAGGAGGATTGCTATGAGTCTGAGATGTGTAATGAGATCATGTACCAAATACATAAAAAGAGAAAAAAAAAACCAGTATACAGCCATGTATAATTTCTAAGGTATCACATCTGAACCACTAATTTCAGTTCTTAAATGTCCCAACCAACACATTCAGCCAGTTTTCAAATAGGCAAGTAGAGTTTGCCAGGGCTATTTTTTGCCTTGAATATAATATACAAAGGATAAGATGGGTGCTTTGAGAAATTTAGAACTGAAAGGAAGACCACAGATTCATGTGCCAGTGCTAAGCCCTGCATGGAGACTTTTAATGATGAAGAAATCACCATTTCCTCTGGAGGCAAAGTGCAATGTGGACTGTTCTAGCTATTAGAAAAATCCTTCTTTCATTAAGTCAAAACCAAGTCTCTATGACTGTCACTCGCTGAGGTTTGTTAAGTTCCCTGAAATTTCTCAGATGAAGCCTAATGTTCTCCCTATACTTCTTAGCCAGAAAAACCTTCCAATGTTTGTAGACGTATTCAAGATCTTCTTAGGTTGCATTTATTTCTGCAGGTTGGGTTCTGTGTGCCACACTCAATCTTATGTGATAGGGTTGTGAACCCCTTTGTCCCCCAAGGCACTCTAAGATGAATTCACTCAATTTTTTCCCCTCTAGAATGGATACTCTTTATTATAGGATGTATCATGTCCATTGGTCCATCTTTAGATATTTCTGCATCAGTATTTAGATATGTGCCTATTTCTGACACATTAATGCACATGTAGTGTGATCAGAAAATATAATGAATGTTTCAATTTTTAAATTTTTTGGAATTAAAGACATACTTCCAGGAGTCTCCCACAAGTGCTTCATCCTTGCTTCAACCACCCTTATGTTATCATTCTGGACACTTTCAGAAGCAATTCTAGAAGATCTCATCAGTACTGTCTTTGGCAACACTGCCTTGATATCTTCAACTGAACCAAATTACTTATATTTTCTGGTCATTTTGACTTTGGGGAAGAGTCAAAAGTCATACTGTGCTAGGTCCACTGAATCTGGTGGAGGAGGACACATGGGGATATCTTTCTAGGCCTGCCTTTCCTTGAGTACATGAGACAGCAGTGTTCACTGAAATGTTGCTTATGTCTCAAAAGACATGCATGAAAGATATGGACATAGTAACTTGGCTTTTAGAACCACAAATATCCAATCAGCTATGTGGTAGTGATTGCTTAATACTAAGCCTGCTGGGGAAAAAGATGTCAGCATATATGTTCAACATTCAGCATAAATTGATATCAATGTGCAGCTCATAGTTTGCAAATAAAATAAATGAGAACTAGCATTTGGTTAATGTTTTATACACTTATAGTTCTATGGCTTATAATTCCTTATGAAATGCACAATCTGCTTTTCTAATTCTGTCACCAACCACAGTACAAAATCAGACTCCAAATGAACATTTGATTACTATCTATGCCAGCAAAAGGCATTTGTGTCATTGACAAACATTCTGAGTGAATGTGGGTTAGTATTTTTCATTTATGTTAACAGGTAAGGTGAAAGAGAAATAACAAAGATATATATTGGAGCTTCACTCATTTGTAATGACATAAGTGATTTCTTTGTAGACTCATGTAGTGTGTTCTATATATTAGAAGACTGTTTTCTCATTTCTTTGTGCTATTAGTAATATAATTCCTTTAGAAACCACACGTTTTTAAGTATAATCTACATTAGTAGCATTTTCTCTGCCACTCTCTCAAATTTAGACAACTGAAAAATAAATAAAATGTTTACTAATTTCCATCATGTAGATACTTTCTGCATGGCCGATTTCAAGCATAATACCACCAAACACAACTGAGAAAAGGCTCTCTACCACACAAATATTTCAACTGCAAGTAACCTCAAGATCACTGGTAATAATGAAATGAAATATTTAGGAAGTGATGACTTCCTAATTAAGAATGCATTATCTATAATATACTCTATATACTTATAGATTTATATAATTTATTTTCTTAAATGGGGACTGAATCCAAGACCTTCCCACTGAGTTGCATTCCCCACTTATTTTCAAATTTAAGTAATTTTGGGGGCTTGGTAAATAGCTTCCTGACTGGAAAGCACAAGGTCTTCAGTTTAATTTCTGGTACCAAAAAAACAAACAAAAATAAAGAAAGAAAGAAGTTTAATTAATTTTGGAGCACTCTTTCACTCAGTGACTAAATTGCTCCTGGTAGACATGAACTTGCAACCCGCTTGCTTCACTCTCCCAAAGTGCTGGGGTCCCAGGAACTCACCATTGTGCCTGATTTAATTCCTAATAGTGGCTATGTTCAAAAAGCTGTTTTACAAATTTCCTGAAAATGTAGCCACTGTCTCTCATAATCTAGCACAAGCTGGCTCCAGTACTCTACTGGTGGTAAGACCTACATGAACCTATAATTATCCATTTATCTACCAGTCACTTCTTGAAGTTCCAAAGTCACTGACTGAAATAAGAAACCATACTCCAAATGATGTCATTGGGCCAATTGCCTAGCTGATGTGCATCTCCTATAGACCCACATCTTTAATATTTGTCATTATAATACAATATAAATTACTCTATCAAGCCAAACAGTTCTTTTTTTGCCAACCTATAAAAGTGTGATAAGCCTGTACACATGAACAACTCTTACAGAATAAGCTAAATCCTCATCATATAGATGGCAGGAAGGCCTCACTCTGTATGGTCACATTATGCTAACATTCATCAATAGAATCTATTCCTTTCCAAATGCCACTTCCAGCTAGATAACAGTGTCTTGGATCAATACCAACAAACACAAATGTGGCAATTTAATATCTATTAGTCAGTATTAAAATAGTAATCATTGTACAGGGAATTATTCTTGCTTCATTCAGAAAGTAATAATTAAACATAAAATGAGGCAAAAAACCTCATGCAGAGGCAATTAAAGAATCCAGGAAGTGTTTTCTGATTATTTGTTTGAAGTTTTCTTAGAGGTTTGGTTGAGAAACTTTCATACTAATGCTCCAAAAGAAGATATACTGTTGGCTGCAAATGATTACCTTCAAAAAAATCTCAAAAGTACAGATAAATTCATGTAGCACTGCACATTCAACACACAAATCTCTCCAAATATTTATTTTGTTGGGCTAATGATTTTGTGTTATCATGGTTTAAAAAGTAAACCCTGAAACAGAAGTGTCAATCCCATCTCATGGTTTCTATGGGAAACCATGGTTTCTATGAGAAAACTCTTCCACAGGTAGGGGAGGTGAATTCATTGTATGTCATCATTTCTCCGAGTAAGTGAATCCATGACTGGGAAAACTCTATGCATGTCTTTGCCATAACGAAAGAGTACCTAGGGGAGAGAAATGTGGTGAAGTATGTGGAACACAGTGTCACAGACTGAGTTGTCCCTGAATCAGGGGTCAGAAGTCAAGGGAAAGGAGCAAGTCTGTTTGAATGCTGAGATGGAACCACTGCCATAATCTCTAGAGGGAATCCCCGGAGATTTCCACTGCTGGCATGCACCCACATCTCAGCCAGCAGCCAGGGTAGAGAAGGGCTCATTAGAGGAGGGGGAAAGGGAAAAGGGGAAAGAGAAGGAAACATTCCGGCTTCCTCAGAGCCTCCCTTGCCTTCCCACAGCTGCACACTCATCCATACACCACACAGGGAGGGAGACACAGTTATCTTTACATTCATTACAGATGATGATCACAGATATTAAGCAATGGATAAATAACAATGCTGAGGACTGTTTGATTCTAGACTCAGTTCTAGTCCACTATGCTAAAACCACTTGTCCCTATAGAAGACAGTCTACCCTCTCTACCTCTTTGTTTTGGGAGGTTCCCCTTTAGGGACTCATTCAAAGTCCTTTCTAGTCCTCCACTTCCAGTTGTATTTTGTCAATGGAGAAGAGGAAGAGAGTGAAATTAGGGCCCTTCATTTTAGTTCTTTCACATGGAGTCTTTTTGGGGATAGCCGGCTTCCTTAGCAGAAGGAGTCCTTTCCAGAGGACATCAAGCAGGGTTTCCCTACATTGGATCCAAAGGTTTATAAATAGTATTGCTATTGAACTTTACTCAATTTACCCAGTTTGAGCCAGCATCCCCCTCCTCTCCCCCTCCCCTTCCTTCTCCCCCTCCCCTTCCTCCTCCTCCTTC
>PVKN010028853.1:0-13140 GCA_004027915.1 Capromys pilorides
TTGTTCAAGAACATTTCTTAGTCTAAGAATCTTTTTCAGGTTGGAAAAACTATTTTGGGTTCTCTATATCCTGAAAAATTCCCTAAATTTTGCATGAAAACTGGATGGTTCATTCTTTAATCTCTCTCTTTTATCAGGTAGCAAGATGAAATGAATTTGATACTTTTACCATGTTGTCTGGAAATTTCCTTAGATATACCACTATTTAATTATTCTTTCTGTTTTCCTTGTGACCCTGGGTGACAATTTAGTAAACTCTCTGCAACTGTGTAACATGGGCAGCCTTTTTCGTGGGTTTCAGGAAGCATGTCCTTTCTACGTTTCAGCCTTTATTAGTGGTGTTCTGAAGGCCCATCTAGCTTCTACCTGCCCCTTGGTCCCAGAGCTTTACATTTTAGGACTTTGTTATTAAAGTTTTGCACTCTGTGTAGTAATGCTCATTTCGATTATTGTTTGCTGCAGGACAAATTGCTTCATAATTTAGAGATTAAAAAAACTATTTTATATGATTTTCGGGGTTGGCTTGAAGTTCTTCTGTTTTATGTATAGTGTCAGCTATACAAATATTCAAGCAGGAGTTTGATGGACTAGAATTTCCAAACCAGACTTTTCATGTTACTGGTACCTTGAGGGGAGTGGCAGGAGGACTGAGCACAGCTGGCTCGGTGGGATCACTGGGTCATTCTCTCAGTCTCCTCTCCACATGGTCTTCCCAGTAGGTAGCTGGCCTTTCCTTTCATCAGGCTCCACTGCAAATAACACTTTGTTTCCCATGGTCCACTGATTCCTGTGAAGGCTTCGTTGAGTCCCATGTCTCTTGGACACCAATGAAAGAAGCAACAGGCGTACTGGAGAGAAAAATGCAGCACTCAGCTCTTCTAACTTCTGCTTTAAGCCTAATTCTATGGTTGTTGGAAGATTATTTAGGACATTCCTGGCCCCTCCAAATTGCTAATACTTGAGGCATTTTTAGCAGTGTTTCCATTTCTTAAAAGTGAATGCACAAAAAATAAGAATGGAACATACTGGAAGTGTGTTGTCATGAACTTGTTCACAACTCTAAGAAAAGGAGTCTCTGCAGTTGGAAAGTACAAGACAGGATTTGGTAAAATGGAATGATTATACCCATTAACTAAATTATGCTTTAGCATTTGCTCTGAATTTTAAAATATCTTGACTTACATAGGTCTTATTTTTAAAGTGGCAAAACATCTTATCTTTAACTTTTTCATAGCCCCCCAAAATAGAGAAGATACTTTCACTTTAATTGTATAAATCTGGTAGAAGGTGATCAAAAGCTAAGTAACTTTCTTAAAATGATCCTGATAAAAAGCTATCATGTCATCAAACCATATTTTGAAAATGTATCATTCATTTAGCATATATTCATTGTTATCACTATTAATTACCCCTGTTAACATATATTTCCTAATTACCCATATATGTCATCTTACACATTCCAAAATTGGTTATGAAATATAGCACAGGAAAGAAATCAATAAACACACAGTTTAGGGATACATGTTGCTACAGTTTGTGTATATGTCCTCCAAATGTCCATGTTTTTCTTTTTTGAGACAGGGTCCTTGTATGTAGTCCAGGCTGGTCTCAAATTCAGAGTGATCCTCCTGCCACAGCCTTTTGAGTGCTGGGATTGCAGGTATATGCTACCATACCCTGCTTGTCCATTTGGTAAAGCTTGGTTGTCAGTTGTCTGTAGAAGGTCCAGTTGTGGCTTTCTTCACCATGGATGCCAGCTGCAGTGGGGAAGATGATGGCAGAGGAAGTGGTGCCATCTTGGGGAGGGTGAGGTACATGCCAACATCTTCTGGGTGATACAAAAGTGAATTAGTAGAGCCTGGTGTGGTGGTACACAACTGTAATCCCAGAACTTGGGAGGCTTAGGCAGGAGAATCACTGTGAATGTGAGGCCAGCTTGAGCTACATAGTGAGTTCAAGGCCATCCTGAATTATACAGCAAGATTGTATCTTAGAAAAAAAAGTGAATTAGTAGAACTGAAAGAAAAAAAGCGTGGTTGTCAGATAGTGGGGTCTCTAGAAGGTGGTAGAATTTTTAGAAGGTATGGCCTAGTGGGAGGAAGTTTTGTGAGTGTGCCTTTGAAAGGGCTATTCGGACTTTAGCTTCTTCTTGCTCTCTTTGCTTCTCAGCCCCACTCAGATGAGCAGATTTCCTCCACTACATGTTCCCAACATCATGTGCTACTTTGCCAGAGGCCAAAGAGCAAGAGGTTAACTGACTGTGAAGCTCTCCACACTGTGAGGCAAAATAAACCTTTCATCTCTTTAAGTTGATTATATCAGCAGTTTGCTACAGTAATGAAAAGCCAATTGATATACATGGGCTAACTTAAGGGTTCACAAGAGCTTTCCTGAGAAGTAGTTGTGCAAGATGTTGCTTTATGAGGATGTCCAGGAAAAGGCTAAGTGGTGCAGGAAAAGCTCTGCATATCTGAGAAGCAGAGAGGAAGAAGTGAGGCTGGAGCTTTAAGCAGTGCAGGCCAGTTAGTGCTGCTTGTAGCTGACAAGACGGAAAGATGTTGTCATGTGAGCTGTCAGAGAGTACATGTTGCCATAAGCAAAACCTAAGGCTCAGTTTTCTTAAAATGGGGATAATTTTCAATATGCTAAATCTCCAATCTCGACTTCTCTCCTGAGCTCTAAGTCATTCAGTGCCAATTTCATGTACTGAGTTAGATATGCAATGGACATTCAGCTCACGGTCAGGACACTGGGCTTGCCCATTTCAGTGAGTGCCTCCGTCGCCCACCACTGTTTCAGCTCAGAGCCTCAGCATTCACCTCTCGTGGATCCCTTTCTCCCAAGTCCCTCCCAGAGTGAGTCATGTGGGTTCAGACGCTAAAGCACATCCCAAATCTATCCATTGCCACTGGTGTCGCTGTGGGGGAGGGCTGCATCCTTCTCGTCTGAATTACTGCAGTAGCCTTCTACTTATCTCTCAGGTCTACTCCTGTTCCTCCTGTTCTCCTGTAATCCATTATCCATTACAGCACCAAGAATATTCTTTTTTAAATGAACATTTTCGTGTCACATCTCCATTCAGAATGTGCTCATAGTTTCCTATTGCACTAAAAATGAAACTCAGACTTAAGATTCCTACAAACCCCCCAAAGAAGGGGTCCCTGCTTGTCTGTTGGAGACCATCTTGTGCCTCTTCCCTGCGGTGCATCAGCCACGCTAGCCTTCTGTTTGCTTTTCAGATGTGGTAACCCTGTTACCAATCTGTATGGTATTGGACATTTCTCCTCATTTGGTGTTTGACCAAAGTCACTTCTTCTATGAATTCTTTGGTGAGCACTTGTCTACATGAAGTCCTCTGCAGAGGGGACTCTAGAGTTACTATCTAGGAAGAGTGATTATTTCTTTAGTTTCTCAGAAGCAACCACGAGTCTTAGATGTCATAAATTTACTTATGGCTTGCTTACTTCATGCCAGCTTCCAAATATAAGCCTCACTGGAGTAGGATTTCTTCAGTTAGCCTCTGAAAATTCCCCTTCATCTGTCTTCTCCTTTATCAATCCAGGCCTTCTCTGTTAGCACAGAGTGAGAATGCAATTTGAATACTTTCTGATTCAATTAATGACCATAGGGGTGAAACCACTTCACCGGGGCCTGATTCTGCCCAAGAGTGAGAATCTATTGACCTACACTTCACATGCTGGTTTCCTGGATAAGACTAGTCTTTTCTTAGAATAGTCTTACTTTCAGTTTTCAAGGCCTAAATACGTTGCCACTGGGGATTATTCTCAAATCATAATCTATCTCAGTAAACTCATGGGAGTTCAGCTATTTCACCCTGGTATGAGCTCTGTAGCAGTGGGCAGCTCATTTTATGACTAGTTTTTCTTTTATGTGCTTCAGTTTAAAAATAAACATGAAAGAACTGAGGAAAACTCTCTCCCCACAAAGCACATAAACTTCCAAGTAATGGTTTAAAACATCTATTGATTGCCCAGTGGATGATTTGTAATTACAGATTACACATTTGGTAAATAGGTCTTGTGGTCCCTTTGAAACTTGTTTTATCGGGTTAGCAGATAATTATAGTCTTTTATGTATATACACTATAACTGCTCCTTTGGAGCAATTAAAGTTTTCTGAATGGGTCCTCAGCTCTGCTGTTTCTTTGATGCATCCTTCCAGCTCCTGTTAGAGCCAGCAAGAGCAGCAGGGAGAGGCTCAGGCTGCCACGCAGCAAGCAACTCCTCTGCAGTCAAGGTAGATCCCTGCAGCAGCAATCTGGACCAGACGGTGGGAGGGTGCAGAGATGCTCCTGTGTGGGAGCAGGCCGCCTTAGCCAGCAGCCCCAACCTGCCACAGGCACAGTGTCAATTGCTCCTTTTGCTTGCTGCCTGCCTGTCGGTTGAACACCAGCCCACACCCTGACAGCCTCAGCAGTTTCTTCTCTAGCAAGATGCGCTGCTGTGCAGATTTCAGCGCCAGGTATCTTTTCCCTGGCTGGTGTCTGCAGTGTCAATACAACCTCTTCTTTTCCTGCTGAATCCTACTTTGAGAAATACTTTCAAATACTCATCACAAAGTTATATTCACTGTTGTGACTCAAGAGAGACATTCAGGTTTAGAGGCTGATTTCCGAAGTCTGACAGGTCTGGTTTGAACTCAGGTTCTGGCATTTCCTAGCTGTGAGACCTTGGGAAAGTGACTTCTCTGCTGAGCCAAGAAGAATATTAATAGTAGCCAACTTCTAGTACACATTTGCTAAATGGCAGGCACCACTTGAAGTTTTTAAGTATATTTTTCTACTTTTAAGAACATAAGGCATACTGTTTTTTTTTTTTAAATATCTCTAATTTGAAGATGATAGAAATGCCTTGGGACTTCAACAAATTGGCCAAGGATGCAAAGTTTAAGTGGTGGTGCCAGGATTTGAACCGAAGTCTTGTCTATGAGCTCTCCATTATTCTCTCCTTCCTGATAATGTCTTTCTCCTAGGGCTGTTTTAAGAACTGTATACAATTGGTGAAGTGCTTAGCACAGAGCTAAGTAAGTATTCAATAAACTCGAGCTCTTGCTGCTGTTCCCCCTGTGCTTCATTTCTTGCAACTTCTTTAATTTCTCCATGGCCAACCTATGACATGGGTTCACTTTCTTCTCTAAAACATTTGCACTCTAGTGGTTTTATCATCCATCTCTCTGTGTTAGTGACTATGAGCTCCTCAGAGAAAATTCTGCCTTCTCCATTATGAATGGGGAATATTTCAAATAAATAATCATGAGAAGATGAACTCTATAATTCATGGACGTGTGATGATCCAGCACCTCAGGAAAGCAAAGCCTACTGGGGAGCTTCTAGAAGAATATAAAGGCTGGGATGAGAGGTGGGCAGGGTGACAGCAAGAGGAGAGAATACCTGCGCAAGAGGGCACTGGACAGGAAGGCAGCCTGCGGGCTGAGCTCACCGTGGACTGTATCCCAGGACTTTGAGGATGATACCAGTGCTTTGAGGAGGGAGCTGTGATTAAATTTGCCCCAGCAAGGTTACTCCAGGTGAAAAAGGAGAATGAATTGGGGGTGATGTGGACCAGCAGACCAGACCAGAGACAGGGAATCCACCTCAGAGTCTATGACAGTCCCCAAGCAAGAGATGAGGACTGGGAGTGGGGGGGGGGGGGGGGGGGGGGGGGGGGTTGGGGCAGAGAGTGACTTAGACAAGGGAGTGGCCCCAATGGCATTTAATTTGATGAAAAAGAAGGCAGGATTCCTAGTGAGTGACAGACCTTAGGGTTCCTCTTCAAACTTGGAAAACTCTTTTTACACTTTCCCTGCCAGGTAAGAATCTCAAATGACTGTTGTCTTTGGAACACCACTTTTAATCTTGAGTACTACCTTATGTTAGAGATCAACCCATGAAAAAGCAAAAGGCCATAAATCTAGTCTGCTTGGAGCTACCCTGTCCACCTCAAAGGTTTGGAAGAGATTAGGCAACTTCTAGGAGGTTCCAAGCAAGCCAATACTTAGATCACCATTCTCAGGGATATGTCAAAGATTAGATACCCTGATCTTTTACCTGTCAGTGACCTGTGTACATTTTGGCCTTTGCCCTAACATAGTTTCTGATAGTACTATTATTATATGCAGATCACCAAGAAGGAGGCTGCCACCAAATATCTGGAAAGGGTTCTAGGCAGCATCAGATATATTCTTTCCTTCCAAACATCAGGAGTAGTAAAGAGAAGAGTGTCTACTCGGAGTACAGATGAGAAGTACGTGTCTGAGGTGCCTGCAGAGTTTTGCCAGTTGTTTTGTCCCTTAAACTAGTCTCAAGTTGTGATGATCCTCCAGGGTATGGGCTCTGTTGATACACATAGCCTTGTGGGTTTCCCTTTGGCTTGGTGCTTTGGAGGGGAAGAAGTTAGGAAAGAGGACAAAAATCCAGACAGGAGGTAGCTTTTATATGAAGCAGAAATAAGCAAAGTAAGCACCCTGACTCAGTGGAGGGACTGATATGGTCCTCAGGGGACAAGTATGGCCTATTTCACTCTTGCTGAACCTCTGAGTGTCCTGGGCTAGGAGCCCAGGTTTTAACCATGAAAATTGCCCCACAGGCTGTCCAAAGTTTGTGCAAGTTGAGCCTAATAGACTAGAGAAAGTGCACTTTGCTCTTCAGGGCTAATGATTTAAAATCTGAAATGTTACAATATACAGTTTATTGGCATGTAGAACATTTTATCTACAGTGTCATGTCTGCTATCCATAGATCCTATGATATTGGTACCAAGAGTCCCTTTTAAGAGATGAAAAGACAGAGTCCTGGAGAAGAAGTTCAATATGCTTCAGAAGGTCGCGTGTCAATTAGGAGATGGGTAAGGAACTAAACTTAGAAAATCCTCCAATTGAATATTTTTCATTGTCATCTAATAATGTCAGTCAATGCCTCAGGCACTAGGAGTGCAATGGTGAACAAAGAAATGCTGAGCTATCCCTCATGGATCTCACTGTCTCACAGAGATGCACTCATTAGACAGAAAAGTACTCAAAAAGTAGAAAATTATAAATAGAGAAAATGCAGGGTGCTGAGAGGAAAAGGAAGAAAACATGTCATTTTGATGTGCTATTTGTGTACAGGTATGTGTGTGTGTGTGTGTGTGAGAGAGAGAGAGAGAGAGAGAGAGAGAGAGAGAGAGAGAGAGAAAGAGAGAGAGAGAGAGAGAACCAATGACAACTCAGGCCTGAGAAACTGGGGGAGACAATAGGGAGATGGATAGTGTCGGAGGCTTCAGCAGGAGGAGATAGTACAAAGGCAAGCAGAACTTGGTGTTCTGACCCGAAGAAAGCTGTGTGAGTCTGGCCAGATTGGAATGGACCAAGAACAGATGGGAATACGAAGATCTAAGAAGACTGGTAAGCCAGGGTGCCTCAAGCAGAGCATGTAGCCACGGGCTGTCTTCTGAAGGTGACAAGAACTCCTGGGTGATTCTAAGCCTGGAAGTTAACTTGGTTTTACACTTTAAGACAATCATTGTAATGACTGGTCGGCACTGTAGGAAAACAAAAATTGAAGTGAGGAGATTGCTCAAAATGTTACTGAAGCAATCCAGGGAAAGATGATGTATCGTGTCTTAAAATCCTGAAATTTTGGGCCATGATCTGTCCTATAGTTGTAACTCTAGAGAACCAGCTGTCAGTTGAGAAAGATTTTTATTTGCTATATTAAAAAAATGACCCTTAAATTTTCTTTACTTATAGGGTCTTAAGGGATAATGGAGCTCTTGGCACAAATCAAGACTTGGCAAGATTCCAGCTGCACAGTTTCAGAATTAAGAAAAGATCATCTCTTCATGATCTAAGAGCTGCACAGGAGCCCATGCACATGACAGTTGAAAAGAAAACTGATCCCCAGAAAAGAAAACTGCCAACTAGCCAGCCATCACCATGAAGAAACACCCCATTATTTCTGTTAGCCTTGTGGCAACAGAAAAGTCACTCTAGCTCTCCGAACCTAATTTACATCAGCTGGGAAGAAAAGGATGAAAGTAGTACTTGTTTTGATAGGCTCGTACTGGAAGGAGATTAGATTTTGAACTAGATTTATAAGATTAAATGAGATAATACTTGTAAAGTGCTTAACACAGGCCAAGCATAATAAACATTTTTTTCCATAAATGATATTAATAATGATGCTTTTATGGAGTAAGTGGATAAAATTAGATATCAACATTACTTCCACAGAATAATTAATTTCTGTCCCCAGGCAAAGCATAGATATGTATGTAGCTTAATTTATGAAACACTACATTTCTTATCACCCCAAACTATTTTAACATGCTTTGAAATCTTGGATGAAAGAAATTACGCAAATATAAAATATTATTATTCCAGAGAAGAATTTTATCCTGCAGAGTTACGCTTTCCCTAGTGACGCCAGGCTGTCTCAGGAGTAGCCTGTTTTATTATCAAGCTGAGCAGATAGTAATAATGAACACAATTACAGATTCTGCCTTTCAAATCAACATTATTTGGATTTTGGAGGGTTGCTTGAACCACGGAGGGAGACCGTTCTTCCTCTCTCACTAAATCCACTTGCTCTCAGCATTTCACTCCATTATGGATTTCTACATCTGTGGTAGTCTCCTAGTGGCCCCAGGTGGGCCCAGAACCAGGCACTGCTCCTCAGAGGAAGAATGTGCCCAGTAGCCAACACACAGCATTCCATGTACCTGGCTCCAGTTTTGCTGAGAGAGATGCTCTGCATCCTGAGGGAGAAGTCTGAGATTTGTCACCCTGTCAAAGCCTCAGTGAGCTGAGCTCAATCTAAAGACAGCTCAGCAGTTCCTGCAGTGACCTGTGTGGCTCTTGTGTCGCCTGTGTGCCTCCTCAGTCCATGTTCTGGAGAGATTTATATTCAAAGAGTTATGGATCAGACAGAAAAGTAATCAAGAAGGAATTTAGCCTCTGATTTGAATATCTTAATGTTATAAGAATCTGTCAACCCAGCAACAGCCTCTGCGCCTCCTCCTTTCTTTCCCCCACTCCTGTACACCTCATCACTCTGTAGCTCCTGTTGACTCCATGCTACTCCCAGTGCTTATCCAGCTCAGTTAGCTCTGTCTTTCTCTCTGTGTTCCTATTGACTTGCCCTTTTCCCCTACTTTTTCTTCAATAGCCTCTAACTTGAATTTTTTTCTTCCTTTCCCCTAGTCCAGTCTATATTACAGATGTCAAGTCTCCATAGGGAATAAAAATGTCACATCCTAATAAGGGCTGGTGGTTTGGTTCTCCGACCTGCTCCGTACTGTGTTGGAGTGGAATGTACTATGGGGCCATGGCTTGGTCATGGATTCCTTGTTGATCAGATTCAGTTCCAGTTTGGGTAGAGTTCCCATGTCCTCTTGGGAAGGAACTGGAGTAGGATAGGGAGAAAGAGGGGATGGAAAATTGGAGTGAACCTGGCTCTGTTGATCCTGATGGAAGCTTACTTGTACAGAAAACATTATCTGCCCTCATCTGAGGTGCTGGAGAAGAAAAGGATGGAGAGAAGAGAGAGTATTAGAGGATAAAAGGAGTGTTGGAGAAGAATATTGTGAGAGCCAGTAGATGGGGTGGCAGGTAGAGGAGACATAAGATGTAGAGAGAGACAAAGCACTCTTCAGAAAAGTCAATACTGTAGCAGCTCCATTGTTTTTGGTAGTAGTTACTTGCTTCTTGGTAGGGCAGCATAGATAATATGCTGGAGAAATATATCTGCAGAAAGACTTTGGACTGGGACCAAGGGACATTGAGACTGTGGCCAAAAGTGTGTCTTGGCTGTGAGTAGCTGAGCAACTGCAAGGAGTCATCGGATCGTGAGCAGGTACAGTACAGACCTCTATTATCCACCTTTCACCCAGTGCCACTCTGAAGTGGAACTCTGGGCTTTCTTACTGAGTTGTGTCCCCAGTCCCCTCTTACTTTTTAGGATAGGGTCTTACTAAGTCACGAAGTTACCCAAGCTGGGTCAAACTTAGGATCTTCCTGCTTCAGTCTCCTGGAGTGCCAGGGTTATAGGGACCCACCACCATCTCAGATTCCACACCCATTTTATTACACTTTAAAAACATGCCAAGACCTCTGGTTTAGCTTCTGAAACATCCAAGCTGAGAACATTTGTTTGTTTGGTAGCTACCAGACACTAAGCAGAGAGCGACTTAGATGTTGCCTCTCATTCCCAAATAGATCAACTTTTTATGATGGACATTTTAGTAAAGGTTGGAAGAAACCTTGATGATCATTTAGAACAACTTCCTCCTTTTACCAATGAGAAAAAGGGCAGGATGACACCTACAAAAACAACAATCCTGTATTCAGAAGTTGAACCCATAGTTTCTAATCTTCAGAGGAGGGAGAAATGAATTCAGTGTTGTCTCAAGGTTGTGAATAGAATGACTCATGAGGAAAAACAGCACAGAACACTCCATTTCCACTTTCTTCTTGGTCCTCAGGATAAGGGAGGATGACCCATTTCACAGATGAAGAAATTTAATTTAGACTATTTAAAAGCCACAGATACTAGGAGAGTGGTCTGCTGCTGCAGACTCATTGCTTCAGGGGATGGACTTGTGTCACCCTGAGAGATACCTTCTGACTCATATGAGTGGTTTTAATGGCCTCAGTTCTCATCTCTATAGTGTCGTCAAGCCTGCTTGCCCAGGTAGGGCCACTTTGACCCACAAATGATTAATTTTTAATGATACCAGAACTTCTATGACATCTGCTATTCAAAACCAAGAGGCCAGAGAAGAATAAGGAGAAGGACAGTGATTAGTTATGATGATTAGGGTGGAATGTTAACTTGGTTGTTTTAGGGATCCACTTGGGGTATTGGTCAAACAAACTTCTGGAGTGTCTGGAGGGTCGCTACAGCATGGACTTGGGATCTGTGCCTGGTCCTTCATCTCTTCTTCTCTGGCACTTTTTCTTGCCATGCTTCCCACCCACTGTGAACTAAAGGTCTTTGCTTTCTCTTGCTTTTCTACTGTAATGTTTCTGCCTCGAAACCAGTAATCAAGAACTGAATCTCTTTAAAACATGAGCCAGTTTAACCCCTCCTCCTTTAAGTTGTCAGTACTTGTTATTTCCCACAATAGAAAAGCTAAAATATTAAGCTATTTTTCTTCTTCCCCCTGGAATTTCCCTCCTGCCTCCTCCTGTGGGTTCTTCCTACCACAGGGTCCTACTTCACGGGCCACTTGCAGAACAGGAAGAAGGGAACTTGGTGCAGTGGTACCCACATATTTCACCATGCTGGCTGTGGGTAGCAAATGGGGCAGAGCAAGCAGCCTTCCTCTCTTAAGTTGGGGCTCTGGGGATACCCTTGAGCACAGCCTAAATGCTGAATCCTGTGTACCATGAGCTTCAGGCCACTTCAGGAAGGCTCTGGTCTATATCACCTTGCCCCTACCCCTGGACATTTATGTGCCTATGTCAATGTAAAGCACAAATAAGATGTGAATAGTCCCAGTGTCTCTCTTAACTGCTATCCACTGGTTAAGGGGATGCTGTCTCTGGCTGTCTTTCCTGTCCTCTGTTGGCCACTTCAGAAGAAGATCTCTAACTCTTTTACTTTATCCTAGGTAGTTCTTCTATCTTGTGCAAATGATCCATCTGGTACTTTAAATGTTTTTCTACTGGATCAGCTGGGTTCTCCCCAGCTCCCAACTTTCTACTCCAGTTCATCATTCTTTTTTTTTTTTTTTTTTCCTTTTCTCGTTTAGTCAAAAATTCACATTCTTTAAACTGATAAGTGCAAGTGTGGAATACTTGCAGTTTTTTTTTTTTTTTTTCTACCCTGGGACATGCATAGTTTCAAGACAGCTCAGTTCTGGTAGTGGGAAGCGCCTCAGAGAATGGAATCTCATCCAATAAAACAGGGCTGTTGTTTTCGGATTACACGCAGTGAATTGATTTGTTGTTTGAAGTGATGAGAAAAGGTGTTCTGAGACTTGGAGAGGGGCTTCGATCTGTGGTGCTGCCCTGCCGCCTTCAGAGCCATTCTGAGCTCAGCAGTGCGGTGTTATTTTGGTAGCTGTCAGCAGGACTTGGCTAGTCTGTATGTTAAATAAATACAAACTGCCTATTTAATTATTTAACAGCAAGAACAAATGTCCCTCTGTTGGCAAGTGGCGAAACAGTCAACTTTGAGGCAATGTAAAATCTCAGCGCATTCCCAGGATAAGATTTGACCGGCTCCAACCTAGGGCTGGCCTGCAACCCTCCAGGGCATCTTATGGCTATTTTATTAGAGTTGGAAGCTTGGCTACAACTGAAGTACAGATTTCCACAAGCAAGGAAATGCTGGAGAAACAAGAGCAAGTTAATCTCCAAGTGGGTTCCAAAGCAGCCGCTGTGTTGAAACCTAACTTGGGTTTCACTGGTTTTTTTTTTTCTGTCTGCCAAATTTTTGATGTTCTCGCCTCATAGACATGGCTCATTTTGGGCAACTGGGGTAAGGAGTCCCTGCTATGCTTTAAAACCCCTATAATAGAATTGCAAGCCAGTTTTTGAAACAAAAAGCTTATAGTGCTGTGTTGATGCAACTGCTGATCTAAGAAAAAAGACCCTCAAGGCTAATGGATATCATTCTACAGAGGCAGGCTAAGCTTTCACAAGCTTGTATGATATTTCTCAAGTGGAGGACACTAGAGAAATATGTGGACAGTGAATAGCAGCAACCCTTTGTATGTAGTGTGCATGTGTGTGTATACATAAAGAAAAGTTTACATACATGATGTAGTAAAAACTTTGCAATGTTAAATGTGTATTTTGGAATTTCAGAACATAGAAGATAAGTGATAACCTCTTAACGCAAAAAATAGGTATTTGCAGTTAAGATCGATAGCTTAGCTGGCACTAATCTGTGAGAGTGAGGAATAAAGTGGGTAGGCGGAAGAGACTTAATAAAAAGAAAAGAGAAAAGAAAACACTGAAGGTAGGACCCCTCTGAAAGCCACCTCCCAGTCTTGTCCGTCTTGCTGTCATCTCCCTGCACACTTCAAAGGAGGAAGGCCAAGGGAGGCTGTTCTGTACTCAGATGTCACTTTGGCTCTCTCCTCACTTCTGTGCTCTCTCTGCCTTTTATTTGGATGGGAATCATGATTTAACCTT
>PVKN010028854.1:0-13153 GCA_004027915.1 Capromys pilorides
AGGAGGAGAGAGAGAGACAAAGAGGGAGGGAGGGAGGCAGGGAGGGAGGGGAGGGAGGCAGGGAGAAGAAAGGGAAGGGGAAGGAAGGATAAAAGGATAAACCTGGAAGTTGGATGGCTGGATGGGCACGCATGAACAGAGGAATGGATAAGCCGATGTGTAGGGAGATTGCTGGGCATTGGAGTGAAGGAAGACGGAGCTGGCCAGGAACAGGACACCCGACCCAGCACAACAGAACTTGGCACTGGAGAATCTGAGGCTCCCTCAGACTCAGCACATCTCTCTATTCTCCACCCACTCTTCATGCCTCTCCCACAGATACACCCCTGATAGGGGACGTTGGCCTAGGCACAGGGCTTAGTACCCTCAGGCTTGGCCTGGCCTGAAGACTTGCGGGTCTGGGCTGTGGAACTTCAGCCGTCTGCTGCACACACTGGGGTCCACTATGAGCATCCCATCCTTTATCCCACAAGCCTGTGGCCCTGCACGCTTCGAGCTCTGGGGGAATCTGGGTGCCCTGGCCCTCAGGTTCCTGGAAGTTCTCACTCACAGGTCCGGGAGGCTGGGTCCAAGCCATCCTGGGACACACAAGTTTCACTGCACATCTGAATGCTCTCAAGGAAGCTGTCAGCTTCAGGAGGCCTGTTCCTTCTTCCTGCTGCCCGTGATGGGGCAGGGCCAGCTGTACAGCCTCAGTGGACACAACCGAGATGGTTTCACCTTACAGTCCCTGGATCTGGCTGCTCTAGCCTGTGGACCAAGGACCTGGAGGGCTTAGCCCTAGCCACGTTGGCCTAGACCCTAGAAGGTGGCCACCACCCCAACGGGCTGCCCCTACCCACTCTGAGCAGGACTGGTTTCCTCACAGGTTGAACAGGAGGGTGTCACAGTGAAAGGCAGCTCCCACTTCAACCCAGACCCAGACGCCGAGACCCTCTACAAAGCCATGAAAGGAATCGGTGAGTGGAAGGCTCCGCAGGGGCCCCCTTCTGCTCACAGCCCTGGGAAGCAGACACCAAGGGGACACTCTGAGGCCGCCTTGTCACACAGAGGCTCACGCAGAGCTGGCTTCCCCAGGAAGGCCAGAGGGGAGGAGCATGGTAGGAGGGAGAGGCCATCCGCCATGTCCCACCTCACTTGCAGAAGGGCCCTAAGTATCTCTGTGGGTCTTGGCTTCTAATTTTTGCTTTTATTAATGCATGTTCATGGTATGTGACGATTACATTTTTGTGTCTGGTTTATTCCACTGAACACTGTGGTCTCAAAGTGCATCTTTTTCCCAGAAATGACTCAAGTTTACACCTCTCTATGGCACAGTAGTGCTCCGTTACGCTTGTGCATATTTTCTTTGCGCGTTTGTCTCTTGGTGGGCACATGTGTTGCTCTGAGATGTAGCGGTTGTGAGTTGTGCTACTGTACCCAAGGGTGTGCACACATCCCAGTAGGATGATTCCTTAACTGTGACTCCTGAGTCCAGCGCAGGGCCCCATGGACTGTGTAGATGGGGAGAGCTGGACTGGGGCCCAGGCAGCCCCAGCCACACGGACGCCACGCTCCATCCCTGGCCCACATTGGCTGCCATCAGCACCGCCTTCCTTCCTGTCCCCAGGGTGTGCCCTGCAGGACTGGGAGTGGGCCAATGTGGCCCCAAGCTGGACCATGAGCCAAGGGGCTGTCTCAGACCCAGTGGCCCAGACTCTTGGTCATGACCTTCTCCAACTGCCACCAACACAAGGGAAGGCAGGGTGGGTGGTTCCACTTGGCCAAGCTTGAAAAGGCCCACGGGGGACGTCCAGAGCCACCTGGTGCTCAGGTTCTCCCACTGTGAGACTAGTCCTGGGCTGCACCCAGTACTACGTGAGGACTAAGGAATGAAGAGGTAGGATTTTCTTTCTCTCAGTATAAGGGATTGAACTCAGGGCCTTCATGCAGACCTGTATCCCAAGTCTTTTTTATGTATTATCATTATTAGGCACAAGAAAAATATTATTAAGCAGGAGAAATCTTTCTTCTGCCTGGTATTTATTTATTTATTTATTTATATTTATTTATTTATTTATTTATTTATTTGGTACAGTGTCTCACTATGTAGTTCAGATTCATAATGATGGTCCTGTCTTAGCCTCCCCAGTGCTAGGATTACAGGCATGTGCCACCATGCCTGCTTTCAGTGGCCGGAACGGCACGTAGTATCAGGCATCAAACCCAGGTCCTTGTGCTTACCAGGCAGGCACTTAGACCATGGAGCTATCTCCCCAGCCCTCTGTCTGGTATTTATAACGCTATCTACCAGGGTTATCATTGTAAAATAGCTATAAAGGTAACATTAACTGAGTGACTTTTTTAATACAGAAGAGGAGCCCTATCATCTTGAGACAGTCTCACTGAATGGTTAACTCAGGCTGAGCTCAAACCTGAAACCCTCCTGCTTCAGTCTTCCCTGTGCTAGGATTACAGATGCATCCTCCCAGGTCTGGCTGAGACTAAGGGGCTCTTTTACACTCTAAAAATGACCCGGGAGTTTGGAACTATCCAGGTGGTGTCTCCAGTTTGCCCACCAGACATCAGCCTTCCCCACTTCCCCAGTCTTCTCTGGTCCCCATGGAGGTAGAGGGGCTCTCATGCTGTGCACTTCTCAGGGACCAACGAGCAGGCCATCATCGATGTGCTCACCAAGAGGAGCAACGCGCAGCGGCAGCAGATTGCCAAGTCTTTCAAGGCTCAGTTCGGCAAGGTAGGAGGCTGGGCTGCAGCCTGGGCTGGGGTCCTGCCGATAGAGGATGCCTGCAGCCAGCACTTACGGTACTCTCTGTTCAGCAGAAGTTCAGGTTTGGCTGGTGGCTCTGCTTTGTCTGGCAGACCGATTCATAACTCCCCTGCCCAGGCCACTTCCCCTCCTTTTTCCCAGCTCTACAATCCTCAGGCCCAGCTTGGAGCTGCCCCCTGATCCTGGGGCTCCACTCAACCAGCCACCCCAGCTGCCCTCTGTCTCTTCCCTACACGCCAACACATGGGCTGGCTCTCTCTGTCCCGAGCAAGAGCACCCAGGTCTCATGTGGAAGCTACAAGCACTGTGTCTCATCTCTTCTGCCCTGAGAACTCTAGAGCCCTGTACCTGCGCCACTCCTAGCTAGGGCCAGACACTGGAAGCTCCCACTGAATGAACAGGAAACACACACAAGCACAGCCATGGTCACCCAGAAGTCTCCAGGGGCTCAAATCACTGCTTTGGAGATTTAACACAAGAAGATGGTGACAAAGCCCAAACAGCCCCTTGGAGACACCAACATGCATTTCCATAGGCCCTCTCTTGAAATCCCAGGGCTGTGCACTAATCTGCATTTAGTGTCTGGGGACAGCAACAGGGCTGGGATCTAAATCTAGGTTTCACAAGGCCCTTTATCTGTCTGCTGTTTGGACCTGGTCAGCTGGTGTGGCCTGGAAGTTCCTTGTAGAGATGTGTGCCTTTAAAACACAAGGTGGGTGGGACCTTGCCTTCCTCCCTCCACCCCTCCTTCCTTCCCTCCATTTCTCTCTTTTTCTCTCTCCCTCTTTTCCCTCCTCTTTCCTCTTCTTCCCTCCTTCCTTCTTTGAGGACCTATGGCCCAAGCACCACCTATGTGGCCTGCAAAGCTGCAATCTGGTACCCAAGAGCAATTTTATTTTACTGTGAGCTACAATGTGCCTGGTGCAGAGGCCAGGGAGTGCTGAACTGAGTCACGCATGTCTGCCGCCCCCGTGCCATGTTGTAAAGCTGCAGTTCCAGGGTTCTTGTGTAAGAGGCAGGTGGGCCTGCGGTTTAGAGGCTAAGGAGCTAGCCCGAGAGACCCCAGCTGGCCAATGGCAGAGCCCAGTGGAAATCCAGTCAGGGGTCCTGCACCCAGTGTCGCCCTGTGCCCTGCTCTCCAGAGGGCTGGGTGGACACTCATCTCTTCCTTTTCTTCCTCAGGATCTCATCGAATCATTGCAGTCAGAGCTAAGTGGCAAGTTCGAAAGACTCATTGTGGCCCTCATGTACCCGCCCTATAGGTACGAGGCCAAGGAGCTGCATGACGCCATGAAGGTAACTCTGAGAGCCATCCTGTGCTGTGGCTGCCTGGGCCTGGCTGTCCCCAGTGAGCTTGCAGCCCTGGGATGGCCTATCCTCCCCCGCCCCGACATGGCCCTCCAGGTGGCTTCTGCTTCTCACCACTTTTGCAGATTAGGAAGGACAGGGTGCCCAGCAGCAGGGACCTCATTTTTTGATAGAAAGTTTACTTTACCAGTGGTGCCAGACATTCTCCATCCAGAATTGCTGGCCCCTCTTACAGGGTGGGTGTGGCTTATTATTCTCATGTACACCTGAGGATGTTCTGGCTGGGCTAGGGAGCCACAGGTCCAAGATCACCAGCTGAGAAAGAGGAGTCAAGCCACTGCCAGACCTCCATACCCATCACTGCTGACAAATGTGGGTCTCCCCAGTCACACCCAATCACCCAGGGTCTGTCAACATGGTTCTAACAGGGCTGGTGCATCCTGGGGCTCAGGCATATTGAGGAAATAGGGTGCAGACCAAGCTGGAGAGCAGAGGCCTCCAGCCTACAGCGCTTTCTGTCCCCAGGGCTTAGGGACCAAAGAAGGGGTCATCATTGAGATCCTGGCCTCTCGGACCAAATCCCAGCTGCAAGAAATAATGAATGCCTACAAGGAGGGTAAGGGGGATGCAAAGGAGGAGGGGCGAGGCCTGAGCTAAAGACTTACTTGGCAAAGGCAGGAGATTTGGGAGCAAGCAGGGGACAAGGGCCGAGTGTCACCCATGAGAGCCAGCCCACATATATGAAGGAGCCAGGCACCTGCACACTAAGTCATGTGCCTAAAGTAAGACTGGACATGATGTGGACCCAGATGCTGAGGGACAGGCACATGGCCACACTGTGGCCCTGAAGCTGGGTCATCAGCAGACAGGGTGGCTCTTTCCCAGCTCACTCTGAGGATCCAATGGGCCCTCTGCCAGGACATGGACATGGATGGCTGTCCAGCTAGCCTGTGTAGCCTGAGCAGAGCAAGCCAAGCTCAGCCAGTCCTCTGGGCTGTGGACTGAGTGGCCCATTTGCCTCTGGCTTGGCGCATCTCTGTGTTTGGAGCTTGGGCATCCAGGTCATTTCTGCTGTGAATGATCAACCAGGTGACAACATTCTGAACACAAAGGCCTTTTGTCCATGCCCTGTGCAAAGGACTGGCCCTTCCTAGGAAGCTGTCATGGGCTAGGTGAGGGACATAAGGCTGGCAGGAGGAAGCCAGCCTGAGTGGCCCAGGGTGTCTGTCATGCCCCATGATCCTCTCTGCCTGCAGACTATGAGTCCAGCCTAGAGGAAGACATCCAAGCAGACACGAGTGGCTACCTGGAGCGGATCCTCATCTGCCTGTTACAGGTACCCAGCCCAGGACCCCAACAGCGCTGCCCCAGGACCAGCACATGGGCAGAGCCCTGGCAAGACTGGGGTGCAACCTGGCCATCACTGTGGATGCTCAGTGTGGAGCCCCAGTGCCTCTCCAGCCTCAGCCAGGGGAACAGCACCTCAGAATTGGAGGAGGGCCCTGGTCAAGGAGCAGCAACTTTGTACATCCAGTGCCAGGCTCTATGCCTATGTACTCAGTGAATCCCTTACAACAGCAGTGCATCTGCCCCACTGTACAGACAAGACCCCATGGCCAGGGAGGTGGCTGCTTTGTGCAGTCTCCTTGGAGCCCTCATGACCCCTTACAGAGAAACCCTGTTTCTTCTGTTCCCAGGGCAGCAGGGATGATGTGAAGGGCTATGTGGACTCAGGACTGGCCCTGCAAGATGCACAGGTGCGTGTGTGCCCTGCCCTGGCCCCTAGGACTCAGGGACTGAGGGCACATCTGCTCACAGGAAGCCCATCTCAGCTCCTTGAAGACCTCTGCCCTGTGGTGTCAGGGTGGGGGCAGTGTTGGGAAGACTTGGAAGAAGGAAGGACAGTGACTTAGGGGGTTAAGGTCTATCCAGGCAGGACCAAGCTGGGGCCCAGATCAGGAGGACCCAGCCAGACCCCTGTGCTGGTAGCACTTGGTTCTCTACTCTGCCTGGGGTGGGGAGTGGGCTTCCCAGAGTAGCACTGTCCCTGTGCGGCGAGGAGGCTTAGAGCTTTTGGAGAAAAAGGAGATCAGGAGAGTGAGCTCCCACCACAGAGACACCACGGAAGGCATGTTGGCCTGGGGTTTTATCCTCACCTACTCAGTCACCTTCCCTGGCTTTTGGGGTTGTCCCAATGCCAGGATCTGTATGCAGCAGGCGAGAAGATCAGTGGGACCGACGAGATGAAATTCATCACCATCCTGTGCACGCGCAGTGCCCCTCATCTCATGAGAGGTATGGAGCTGAGGGATGGCATTTCTGGGTTCCAGGGGTAGCCCTGGTCTGGGGCTCTCCCTGCATGCCCAGCCTTAAGTCATGCAGTTGGGGAAAGAGCAAAGGAGCACAAGACCCTTTCCTGGGCCCCAAAAGGAGGTGAGAGGCCAAGATGATTGGCTGCCTGCCATCCACACACCCATTAAGCGGTGTCCTCCTTCCATAGTGTTTGAAGAGTACGAGAAAATCGCCAACAAGAGCATTGAGGAGAGCATCAAGAGTGAGACTCACGGTTCACTGGAGGAGGCCATGCTCACCGTGGGTAAGAGAAGCACAGTTCTGGGGCATACATGTGTCCGCAGGGCCAGGTCACCCCCAGTGTCTCAGTGTCTCCTGCAAGGACTGTTCCCTGTGCTGCCTGTATGTGCCCAATGCCATGTGAGTGTGTGTGTGTTTGTGTGAGTGTGAGCATGTGTTAGAAACAGACTACATGTATGGAAATGGAGACATGTGAGTTTGTGCATGAGTATGTGTGTGTGTGTGTGTGTGTGTGTGTGTACGCATGTGTGTGTGCATTTGAGAAATAACATGTTCAAGAGTAAAAGTTAGTGTGTGTGTGTGTGTGTGTGTGCGTGCGCGCATGCTTGCATGAATGAGTATGTATGTGAGGTTGTAAATGGATGCACAAATGTATGCATGAGTATGTTTGAGAGTTTGTAAGTGTGTTAATGTCTTTTGAGAGATAGTGAGTGTGAATCTGCGAGTGTAAGTACATGTGTCTCTCTGAGACTGTGAGTGATGGTATACATGTGTAACAGCATGTGCCTGAGAGACTGCATAAGTGCATGGCTGTGTGTCAGAACACACGCAGAGAGCACCTGTTTCTGACTGTGAGGCACCGAAAAAGCCACCTCTCTGGATGCAAGCCAGGCCCAGCCTCTGCTTAGTTGCCAGTGGAGAGTTGATGCACACAATTAGTGCCAACCAAGACCTTGGTGGTCTAACACTGGGAACTCAGGGACCCTTGCCCATGGCAGGAAGCCAGGTCCACATAGGAGGCCCCATTGCAGAGTGAACCTCAGGTCCAAAGCTGAGATTGTTAGGAAAAGAGAGCCCAGACTTAGGGCCCAGAGAGAGAGACCTCTCCCATTACCTATGGGACTGAGATCCAACAAGGCTCCTGGTCAGGGCACTCACTTCCACCCTGGGCTGCCTCTGTGCACCAGCCCCTGGGTCCCTGTCTCTGGAGTGGACAGAGGCATCTGAGACTCCCTGACCAGCTTTGACTGCTGTAATAAAATCCAGTGTCTGTTGGAGCACTGAGGCCCAGCCCCTATTCACATCTAAGCTCTGAAGCCAGCCCCTAGATCTTCAGTGCTAACACCGCCTACAGCACACCTGCCAGCAGGGAACTGGAACTGTACTGACCCCACTGCAATGGCCACCTTCTGTCCACTTCTCCTTAAAGCCTCACTCAGTCTGCCATAACAGCTGGTCAGGAGCTTAGGTAGCAAAGTTACCCAGGCAGGGTTTGGATACATGCCCTGCAACCCTGGGGAAAACGCCACATCCCTGTGAGACGCTGGGTGTCAGCATAACGCTCCTGGTAGATATGCTATAGCCATGCACGCAAGGAGCACTTCCTCAGGACCAGAGACTCCTGCCCATTAGTCCCTGAGCTCAAGCCCCATTTGTCACATGGGAATTCAGAACGCAAGGCTCCTGCCACCAGAACACCCTGCAGCCCATGGCCACCATGCTGTGTGCCATCCTCCTGCACAGAAGCTGGCTTCTTGGAGGAGAGGTCCCCGGATGGTGGGAGCCAGGGCTGTCCTGGGCCTGTGCTATCCTGAGAGACCTGAGCTGTGAGCCACATGAGCCCCACATGTGCCCTTTTGCCTTTTTCCTTGGGCCTTTGGAGCCAGCCATGCTTGGTGCCCTAGGCTGTCTCCTCTGCCTTGCCCCACCTAATACAAAGCGTCTCTGTTTTGAAACTAGGCAGAGCAGAAAGAAATAAGGCAAGCCTTGCACAGTGCTAACCCTTAGGGCCTGGGGCAAGGTGTAAATAAAGAGAAGTGTAGGCCACACTGCCTATAACCTCCAGATGTTAACAAAGCTTTCTTATTTGCCAGTGAAGTGCACCCAGAACCTGCACAGCTACTTCGCAGAGAGACTATACTGCGCCATGAAGGTGACTTGGGCTCTGCTGCTGCCTCCCTTGCCATCTCCCTGACCCAGCACAGACTGCATGGCCGCGGAGCTCAGAGCACCACTGTCTTCAGCCCAAGGGTTTCTCTTTTCTTATTCCAACCACTATCAATCTGAGGGTTTTGGTTCTCGGAGGGCAAGCTGAGGCCAGGGAAGGGAAGCCACTTCTCCTAAAGGGGAAGCAGAGCAGGCGTCTGCTCAAGGTTGGTTCACTGAGCCTGGACCACAATCCTGTGTCAGGGCAAACTTTATAGGTGGTGAAATGCAAGCATGAATTTGAGGTCACACTGTTGCTATGAGGCTGAGCTGTGACTTGAACCCAGGCTAGTAGAGGTCTTCCCGGAACAGCCATGCACCACATGGCAGGTGTGATCCTGGAGGTCATAGGAACCAAGCCACCCTTGACTGGGGCAGAGGGAGGGCCCCACAGCACTCCTCAAATGCCCAGGGTGCCAACATTTATGTGCCTATTGGCCAAAAGGGTACCCAAGCCTCACATCGTGGGTGGCAGTACTGGTTTCTAGAACCAGACTGGAGAAACAATAAAATGAGTTTGCACAACAGAAGCCAGTACACCGCTTTCCCGGCCTGTGGTTACTGGCCCCACGTGAAGTAAAGCCCATTCTTCTGGCCACACCTGCTCAGTAATAAAAGCAGGTGTGGTCTTCCCACGGGCTAGAGGCTCTAGGGCAGGAAGTTCTGCCTGTTGAACTGTGAGGCCAGTGAGATGACTGACGCAGCTGTTGCTCATTGCCACACCTTCCCCCAGAGCACTGAGCACTTTGTATTCAGATCTTGTGGGGGCAAACCAAGCACACATGCCCTGTGCTGCCCCATCTTGCTTCTGAGTATTTCTGGCTCATTTCTGCATCCCCCTCCCTCCCAAAGCCCCAGAACCCAACCCCACAGCCTTGTCCAGCCCTGAAGAGTTGGGCAGGAGAGGTGAGAAGTGACAATGGGTTGCCTCTGTCTCATCCAGGGAGCAGGGACATGCGATGGGACACTCATAAGGATCATCGTCTCCAGGTGTGAGGTTGACTTAAATCTTATCAAGTATCAGTTCAATAAGATGTACGGCAAGACCCTCAGCAGCATGATCATGGTAAGCCATAAGTTCCAACTCTAACACCATGTAGTGATAGAGATGTTGCTAGGAGACCTAGATGCTGTGACCTCCCTGGGGTATTGGGATATTTCACTGGTTACCCAGGGGTACATGTAGCACACAGCAAGGAGGTAGTGTGGCTACAGCCATGCAGAAAAAGCCATAACCAGGGTGTCGATGCGGCAAATAGTCTGGTGGGAATCAGGGCCCTCACTCAGTCTAGATGTAAGTAGTCCTGGCAGTAAACTTGAAAGGACATAAATTGGATGGGCTTCAGTGAGTTGCCTAACCACATTCTACTTCGTGAAAGCTACAGAGCCTTCAAACACAGAATAAGTGTTACACCATTATAACCTGGAGACAAGCAGCTCATGCAGAGACTAATGCAAACTGAGACATTGACAGCTTCATTAGCAGAAATTAAATCAAGACAAATAAGTCCCCAAGGCTTCACTGGCTACCAAGTCGAGTTGCTGGCACAAATGTTAATTGGTGACTAGGCTAAGAAAAACACAATTTACCATATAGGTGAGTGGCTCTCTGCATCTGTGGATGCCATACCTGTGGATTCCAGCAACAGAGAATCAAAGATATTCTGGAAAAAACTGCATGCATGCGAAACATGTGTAGAGTTTTGTCATTGTCATCATTCTCTAAGCAGTACAATATAACAAGTACTATGAAACATTTCCATTGGTGTAGGTAGCTTAAGGAACCTAGAAATCATTCAGAGAACATACAAAGGTTATAGACCATTTACATAAATCCAGGTGGTGAGTCAAGGATTCCACTTGTTTACAGTGACAGTTCTGTTCCCAGATGTTTCAGGAGGGGGCGGCAGGAAGGCAGGGATGCAGAGAGGGCTGGAATGATTCTTGGTGCTGGTTAGATGTCCCAGCCATCCTGTGCAAGAGACAGGAGAGCTAAGCACAGGCCAGCTGCCATTCAAGCTCACTGTCTTGAAGTCTTTCAGCTATACATGGTGATCTCAGGTACCAGAGAGATTCCTGTTCCTTCTCAGATTCCAGATAGATAGGGCCCTGGTCCCTGTTCTGAAAATCAAAACACCGTCAGGTAATATTGAACCCCTTCCACTTGTCTAAAGTGGAGTCCGATGGCAGAGAGAGAATCTGAAGGCTCATGATTGTAAAATTGAAGCACAGCTGGTTCTCCAGCAAAATCCAAAGCCCATCCTCTCTGATTTGTACCTGTCACTTAAGAAAATTCAGCTGCAGCTGTCATTAAGTTGGCCAACCACTTTCCTTTAAGTGTAGATCATTTCCCATAATGTCATCAGAGCAAAAATGATTTCCAAGAGATACCAATGCTAAAACTCTCCTGTAGAAATTGATATAAAAACTCCATCTACAACGTGTGATTTTGAAAAAGTAGACAAAAATGAATAGTTTCCACAAAGAAGGGAAGTCTAAAAAGCAACAAGAAAATGTTCCTAAATTTTCAAGAAAGAGACCATTTCCAAGGGATGTAAACTGCTCCAAAGTGAAGTGGAATTCACTCTAGTCCCATCTCTACCTACTAGCCCAACCCCAGGCCCTGCCCAGGTGTGGCCCTGGGAGCTGCCTTTAGCTGCAGCAGCAGCCCCTGAATAAGTAATGGATCATGTAGAATAAGCGGATGGGTGCCCCAAAGGAATCCTCAAAACTGAAGAACAAGAAGGAGGGATGACATAACGTGGATCCCTTGAAGGGGAAAACCCTACCTGGGGAGCACAGACCTCTGTAATAATGATAGAAGCTGCTCTTGAGAGTCAGCCAAGGTCACCAAAACACCCATCTAACCTTCCTCTGCCTACTGCCCTCAGGATGACACCAGCGGTGACTACAAGAACGCCCTGCTGAACCTGGTGGGCAGCGACCCGTGAAATCACCGAAGAAAGGCAGCCAAGGCCAAGAAGCAGGGGCCCTTGGTCCTGGCTCATGCCCTTCGCCTTAGGTGGGGCCTGGGGATCTCAGCTGGCTTCCTGTCTTCCATCTCCCGGTGCTTTCCAGCCAGCATTTCCCACCCAAAAGTTGACAGTGGCTCAGGCTCCTCTTTCTGTCCTCTCTCCCCAGTCATTTCCAGGCATGTGTACAAGGTCAACTTTAGTAAAGCTCTTGCTGGACCAATATGTTGGTCTACAGGAGCTCATGGGTCATTGCTTCCTCCCAGACAGAGCCTCCTGGAGCTTGGCTGGTCACAGGGCACAGTTTATCCCTGGGCCCTGTCCCATGTACGAAATTAGGGATCCCCCAGGAAGACCAGGGAACATGCGTCTTGACAAGTGTCTTCATTGTGGGCTTCCTTATCAGCCACCAACAAGAGGTCCCTGAGAACCCTCTTTTAGGCCCCTGGCCTGCTGAGAAAGGGACACCAACCCACACCTGCTGCAGTGTTACTTTCCTCCTTGAGAAACATCAGGCTATGGAAGAAACTTCCTCACACTGTCCTGATGACAGTAATTAGACCAGACATAAGTGTCCTGACCCAAGGACACTGGGTCCTAGAGGTTCAGGCTTCCCAGTTAGTTGGCCAGCAGCTCTGCTCTGTCCTTCCATGACACAGCATACAGCACAGGGGACAGCCACACATCCTGAGCATGACTCATCCTGACCCAAGGCCACCATCCCTGGAGACCTGCAGAGGACTGAGCTCATCCTCCTAGACATTCCCTGGGTTTTCAAAATAATAAACATCTGCATATTCTACCACATCTTTGTTTTGTACCAGTGACCAGAGCAAGGTCAGTTTCACTGGCCAGAAGCAAAGTTTTGGTAGCTACCCAACCTGAGCATGCCTGTGGGCCTCCCTTCAGGGACCTCTGGGGAGGCCTTGTCTTCACTGTTCCCCTGAGCTAACTTAAAGATAAGGATGTTTTCTATTCACGTTTAGTTTTGTGCTCTACATTATGATACCTCAAGGTTGCAAAGAACTTCTGAAAGTCACCTGGTTTCTTCCTACTGCACTTCACTGCCGTCTATGGCACACACTCCGCACTGTGGGTACCTGAGTTATAGTTGGTGTACATGGGGCACATTGGGCTGCCTCTAGGGATAGGAACTCACAGCCTCCTTGGGTGGTCCACTCTTTTCCCAAAAGGTGACTGATAGAGTTCACTCTCAACTGAGCCAAAATCTACCCTACTTTGCCCACTGCAATCTTCCATCTAGGGTCACAGCACTGTTCTTTCCCAATAGCAACATTTTGATATCATAAGCAGCCCACCTGTGCCACTACAACTTATGTCAGTCCACTTGTCCCTCCTGGAGCCTTGTCAGGAGCTAAGGCCTCAGCCTCTCATCATCACCCAGTGCACAAACTTCAGAGTGTGGCCCCAAGATAAAAGTTACATCCTGGATTGAGAGTGGGGGCAACACAGGGCAGGCTCTGAGCTCATAGAGGTGGGAGCTAGATCCCAGCTCTGCCCTATACTGGCTTCATGACACTCTGACCTACTCTGTCTCTGTCTCTGTCTCTCTCTATCTCTGTCTGTC
>PVKN010028855.1:0-13141 GCA_004027915.1 Capromys pilorides
CTTCTCTTTGCTAAAACCAATAAAGGGCTATGTTTATGAATACCTAATGACTTTAAAAAAAACAACTATGGTTACTAATAAAATACAGTGACACAAATTCTTGTTCCATCATAACAAGTACTTTCTAGGAATTTTCACAGAGTCACATTCTGAGGTTAATTGGTTCTCACTGTCCGCAGGCGAGTCATTCTGTCTTCCTAGGCCATGTAGGAAAGACAAATGCTTAGTTATCAATTCCATTCCACTTTGTCAGAACTGCCTCTTTCCTTCTACCAAGAGTGGGGTGAACTGTCTGCTCTTTCCAATTTTCTCACTCTCTTTCTGGTAAGCTATCCTAGGGTGTCTTTGCAGGCTCCTCACCTCTTTCACTCCTGTAGTCTATCTGCTGTCCTCTGATTGCAGTTCTGTGACTGAGAGAACCTTCCTCATCAGGGTCAGCTCCCCTCTCTAGTAACTGCTCTGTAGACATCCTGTACAGCTTGTGTTACTCATCAGAACCTCTCTCCAGTGCCTATCCACTGGCCATGGTACCACATAGTTCCTTGATTTGCTCTTGTATATTTATTTACCTTCTCACTCTCCCATTGCCTATGCCTCTAGTTCATGATAGAATGCCCTACTTATATGTAGTTTTCCATAGAATTTGATAATAGCCCCCAATCTCCTGTTGCCACTTCTATATATCTGGCTCAGCCAATGGCGCCACTTTTTAATTCAGTTACCTAGACTGTAACCTGAAATTCATTGTCTCCCCTTTACCCTGTGAGCTGTCAGTCATAAGACTTTTCATTCTACTTCCATTTCCTCTTGAACTTGCCCATTTCTCTCCCTTCTGACTGCTGCTGCTGTAATTGAGGCCTCACCTTGCCAGCTCTGGATGCAATGAGTGACTTAGTTGGCCTCCTGCCCCGGACTTGTTCACTACCCCTACTAGTTCTAGTTTTCTTTCTGATGCCTGGCAACTTTTTAAAGAAGAATTAGCTCTTGACACTCCCCTGCTTAACATCTTTCAAGGGCTCGCCAGGTCGTCTTAAGAAAAAGTAAAAATCAGCAGAATCGACGGCCTGTATGCACTTTCTAGCCTCATTTGCTACTGCTTATTTCTTGAAACTTATTTTTTGATTGGTGGTGTAAATGGGAAACTGTGACACCACTTTGTTCCCTTACTTTCTTTTCACTACCTTCTGTTCTCCCAGAGTCTATCCTGATCTCCTCCAAGACATCTTGGCTGTTTGGATCCCTCACTTAATTGGAATTTCACTGTCTCCCCACGTTAGGTCTACCTGCACCTCACAAGCTCTCCTCCCATACGGAGTCCCACGCTGTTCTGTTCGCCGGTAACTGGAGCTTCCCACTGGCAATCCCCATGTCTTTCATGAGTATATCTTATCTGCTTATCAGCTGCTCTATATCTGTTTGCTAAGTAAGTGGTTTGGGGGGTGATGTTGTTCGAGGTCTGAAAGCACCTACTTTTGTTTTTATCAGGAAGAACAATTAATTTGGGGGTTTCTCTCTTCCCTCTGCACACCTTTTTCTAACTCTGCACTTTCATGTAACTTGATTTACCTGCAGTACTTTTTTTTTGTGTGTAGTACTGGGGATTGAACTCAGGACCTTGCACTTGCCAGGCAAGCACTTATTCTACTGAGCTATCTCCCCAGCCCATGTTCCATCCAAATAAGTTTTTAATGTTGTAGTTTCTCAGTTAGAAGCTGATTCAGCTAAAAGAATCTATACTTTCTGCAACATAATTTTAAACCAAATTGAAAAGCTTATTGGAGATAAGTTAGATTAGTTTTATCATCTCATGGACCCCATGTTTTACTTTCTAGCATAGTGTAGGTCTTAGCTTAAATCCAGCTCCGCAATTTTCTAGCAGAGCAGCTGTAAGTAGGGTACCTAATCTGTCGGAATGACATTCTTCCCATCTGCAGAGGGATAAGAATATATATCTGGTTGATGGGGATTTATGAGAAATAGTGCGTGCCCTCACTAGACATGGAGCTATTTCTTAAGTAATTTTTACATACATATGTAACAAGGACTATCGTGGAGTGATTCATTTCCCCCAGCAGTTAAATACTTGTAATTTTAGATTTTCTTGTTATATCAAAAGCAAATATTTGCCTTCCTTTTTATATGAAGCAATTTATTTCTAGATTGTTCATTTTTTAAAAAAATTAACTCACCACCTGTTGTAGTGATAACTCATATTTTAAAATATTTTTAAGGGGCTGGGAGATAGCTCAGCGGCATAATCACCTGCCTCACAAGTGGAAGGTCCAGAGTTTGATTACCAATACTACAAAATAAATAGAAGTGCAAAAAGAAAAATGCAGATAATCAAATCAATTCACCAAAAAAAAGTCTCTTAAAATGTTTTTATTTCACTTCTTCACACAAGGATGGAAAGTGGTAAGAGAGAATATTTCTCAAGATTTTAGCACCACACTTTTCACTTAAAGCTGCTGAGTTTTCGCCTCGCGTCTGGCTAACATCTGCTTTACTGAAAGCAATAAGGTGTCAAAAACAAACCAATCTGCTAAAGGTTTTCTTTGTCCCTTGGAAATTATGGGACAGTAAGTAGAGGAGTATTTGACTCTGGGATGGTTAGGTATTCAAAGTGTTTGATGATAAATTTTTAAGTAATAAAAAGAACACCTAAAAAAAGACATCGAGAACTAAATGATTATTTGGCAAACAAGAATCTTGCTGTTATTGGTTTGTTTCAAGAATATTGTTTATGGCTATGGTTCAGAGCACCCCAGAAGAGCTGAAGTCAAGACTGAGGACTAGACCTGTGCCTTGGTAACTTGCCTTCCCAGCTCTAGGTAATCACATCGGTTGGCTGCCCTCCAAAGCACATTTGGGCTGTGAGGGAGCTGTCTGCTTCCATGGCTGGCCTGCCGGATGAAAGAGAAGATGAATGTTGTTTTTGGCAGCAGCTGTTGTTTTGTTCTGGGCAGTTCTATTACCATCTTGTAGGTCCACACAGAAAGAAAATGAGCCACGCTCCACTATCTTTTTGGGTTTTGAATTTTCCAATGTGGACCCAGGTAGTACATAGTTTAAAGTCACTTCTTGCAGGGAAGTGGTTCAGAGAAATTTTTCTTTTTTGTTCCTCTTCCTCCACATTTGGAATATTGGGATGTCTCAGTTTCCCGAATAGGTTATGTTTCCCTAATGTTCGTGGCTAGGCTTTATGCATGTTAATTTCTATTTTAGCAAAAAATCCTGCAGTGTAATTTGTTGTGTCATGCACCATATTCAAATCAAGCAAATAGTTGTCTTGCAGCTCTTGTTCTTGGCATGTGACTTTTTACTGTAAAGAAACAACGGGTTTAGGAGGGGTTGCTGACTGAGTGAATGCTCTGTTGCAGTCCGCTGAAGTTGGTTCCAAATAAGAGTGAGAATTAAACAAAGCCCCTGAGTAGGAGGCCCCAAGCCTCTTTTTCCTAGAAGTCTTGCCCTTTCTTTGAAGTGCTTTCCCAGGACCATCTGCCACTGTCAAAACCTGCTCCCAGGAAAGGTCCTGCTACCTGTCATTTTCAATGGAGCATGAGTTTTCGACACTTCTCTCAACCGAGACCCATGCCATTGCAGGCTTTGGTGTTAACAGCGCATGCAGATTTCTCATTAAGTCTTCTCTCCCTCCATCATGCAAATAATTAAAAGCACCTTTTACCAAAGAAAGGCTCATTATAGTTTTCTTTTTTTGTAGGGAGTATGTGGGCCACACTTCTGATCTATGCACGAACTGCCGTCAGTGAGATTAATTTAATGTGTCTGCAAGGAAAGGTTATCTTGAAATGAGAGGTTATCACACCATGAGCGTGACCCAGGGAGAACAGTTGTGTGATGCTAAAACAAAGTAGCCACAGAAAAAATGTCAAAGGCAGATGCAGAGAATGTTTCAGGGAAAAGAAAATAGTGAGCTGATTACGCAGGCTGAAAGGATACAATGTGCAGCAGGAGACACATCTGCTTCAGCACGGTATCTGCGTGGGGTGCGTGCGTGCGTGCGTCGATGCGCACACCCACGCAGTTAGGCACCCATACACCCTTGGTGGAGCTTAGGGAAGTTAGAGAGAGAGGAAGACAGTGAAGACGAAGATAAATACTTTGTTGATACTTTGGCAGACCTCGCTTAATGGAAGCCTATTGTTCATTCACTGGCACATCCCCGCGACAGCAGGCAAATGAGAAGAAAGATTTGTACTAACAGTGTTTAAAAAAGATACCACATCTGCCTCTTGTACTCCAAGCAACTACTATGAAGACAACAATATACAATGTGTTAATTATTGTAACTGTCCTACTAACCTGCTTTGAAACTGTCTCATTGCTATTTCTTTCTCATTAAAATTAATAATTTTTTTAAAAAGCAAATTGGCAAAAGTATCTGAATCCCAAGTTGGTGTCAAAATATCCATGTAACTAAACATCATACTCTCCTTTGCCAATGTGTGTGTTCTTCAAAGCAATACGTGAAACATGGTAAACATAATTATGTCAATTTAAAAGCTTAAAGTCAAAGGTTATGGGTGAATTTACCTTCCAAAATCCATTCTCAGACTCTTTCATTACATCACTTCTAAAGGATCTTTCTCCCTGGTTTCCTGCTCAATTCAGAACCCATAAGCCACACGGCAAATAATTGCATTGCAGCTCTGGCTCAAACAACTTTTTCATTTGATTCTTAGTGCTAGTTCATGAGATGGGCAAGGCAAACATTTTCGTATTTTCTCATTTTATGGGCTGATAAATGGATACTCAGGAGGGTGAGCTGACTTGTTTGAGGCTATCCAGTGAGGGGCTTGGAGGCTATCTGGATATCCATGGTTTCCAAAATTGTGTGTGTGTGTGTGTGTGTGTGTGTGTGTTCTTCCCCTTAGAAACCTTTGTTGAAACAAAATCTTACTGAGTGGCGTGAAAAAGTAGAACTGAATAAAAGCTGAGAACCAGAGTTCTGAGAGGGGCAGTTTACTCCCCTCCCCTGGCATAGGTTGAGCATCACTATGCTTCGTTCATTGCTCAGTAATTTATTCAGACGGTACATTCATTGAGGTCTATTTTGTTTATCTACTGCAGCTTAACACATTATCACAATGTCAATGACTACATACAAATATAGTTTTGGAAATCACAAGTCTAAAGTAGGATTCCTGGACTGAAACCAAGGTGTCTGTGGGGCTGTATTTCTTTCCAAAGACTCTGGGGTCAGATCTGCTTTCTTCCCTTCTCTAACTTCTGCCGGCCCCCAGCGTGCTTCGGCTCCCAGTGCCTTCCGTGCTTGCAGTGGTGGCAACTTCCTCTCACCATCTCTCTGAGCGTCTTCTATCACATCATCTTTCTCCGACAAAAACAAGGAAAGATGCCTCATTGTTAAGGACCTAGTGAAAATGTTGAGCCCCGAGAATTGAGGACAACCCTACAATCTCTAGGTCCTTACCTCGGTCACATCTGTAAAGTGCATTTTTCGATATAAGGCAATACAGTCACAAGTTTCAGGAATGGGATGGGGCCATTGCACTGGCTACCGGTAACTCCATTGAAAGGGGTGGCTCATGTGCCATGCTGCCATCAAGGAAGCCTGCCGAAGGGTCCAGGTCAGCGTGCTGGCAGAAGAATGTGTTGCTGTTAGTGGCCTGACAGTCGGGGGAAAACAGTGAAACTGAGAAACAAACAAAAACTAAAATAAAGTTTTAAAAACAGTAATTCAGCAGGAGGACAGTAATTTGCCGCAGTTAACTGTGGTGGAGATCGGTCCTGGTGGCAGAGGTGCTCAGCAAAGCGCACCTTTACTTGGTGAGCCGGAACTGCAGGGCGAGACCCTCTCTCAAAAAGCCAAAAAAAAAAAAGTTAAATTATAATGTGAGTTTGTTTATAATAGCTATAAAAGTACTTCAAGAAAGATAAAGTTTTTCAGAGATGTTTGAATATGATTGAATTAGCACAGGTTTAGCCTTGATCAAGTAGATTCCTACAAAATGAGCAAAATCCTATCTTTACAGAGCCAAATGATTCCATCTGAGTGAAATTATTTTACGATTACATGGCAGTCTGTGTTAATGTATTTTAAGAAATTAGCAAAGGACACATAGTAAAAAAAAACATGATCATCTGAGAAAGGTAAGATATTCAGCTGTGCATAGAATATGGAACACACTTGTCCCCATATGCTTGGTATTTACAAAATTATTAAAGCTCTGGAGATAATGCCATTAAAGTGCTCACAAATGATAGAACAGATTTTTTGCGAGTTCTGGGATAATCTGAGGTAAATAAAAAGGACAGTAATAGCCTTAGACAGACTTGAGTTTATGTTCCTGATTTTACTAATTCTGTAGCTCAGCTGGTTTATATTTTTTAAAAAAATATTTTATCTATTTATTTATTTAGGTCTTGCTACACAGCTTGGATTTGTAGTGATCCTCCTATCTTAGCCTCCTCAGAGCTGGGATTACAGGTGTGCACCACCACAACCAGGATTCCAGGGCCAGCCTGGCCTGCAGTACCAGGGATTGAACTCTGGTCCTTATGCTTGTCAGGCAGGCGTTTGGACCACCGAGCTATCTCCCATCCCAATTCCTTCACCTTTGAAATTAAGATATGTGAAAGTTAAATTTTGTTATTAGTTGCTTGATATATTACAAAAATGCTAAAATTTTAGCTTCATTACTGTATTGTTTAAATCCAAATCTTTGCAGTGTCTACATTTCCATTCCGATATTCCACTGTACAGTGTCGTGAACTGTGTACATTCCGTTGAAAGCCAGACCCTCTGTGTTGTGAGCTCAATTCTTCTCCTCTTAGTCCTTTCCAGGCTATTTCTCCTGCAGTTCCCTGTCCTCTGACCTGTGCCACAGGCTGTGTATAAATGTCCTGGCACTTCAGTCACCTTACAAATAAAGCCCTCCTCGCCTCACTTCCTCATCAGCTACCTCCCCACTTTGTTTCATTTATGTGCTCATTTGCATGCTCATCTTTGAAGTAAGTCCCTTCAAGAAGTCGCTTATGCTCACTGTTTCTGGCTGCTTTTTCCCCTGTACTTTCTTAAACTCATTTCAGATTGGCTTTACTACACTTTATTTTGATAGAAATGATCCTGAAATGCATGTTGGAACATTGCCACCAATTTTGTTCTCTCTGCAATGCGTCTCCCACAGATCTCTGCATGGAGGACTTCACAGCCCTTTCTCATCTTTGGCAAAATACAATTTTCCAAGGAGGCACTCATCCATCACCTTACTAAACATTTGAAGCTGTTTTGACACATTCTGCAGTCTAAAGAAGCAAGGGAGTAAAGAGTCTGCTCCATTGCCTTTTCTTTACATTCAGGGATATGTGGGGATTTGATCCTCCACAGAATCCTCCTTGTAGCAAACGTCAAGAAATGTGTGCAAACCTACTGAGATCACTAGGGAGGAGAGCAAGCAGCTGTCTGTGTTTCATGGTTGATACCAGCTCTGGCTGAGGTGAGCTGCGTGGAAGAAGGATCAGAAGCTCACTAGATGTACAAGAAGCACTCCTTCACTAGCAAGATAGAGGACTTCTCATCCCAGTACCCACTGTCATCAGCACGTGTGCCCCAGATGCGCAGTGATTTGCGGACATTAGAGCAGCCAGGAAGTCAGGAGACATCTGTCTTCTGCTGCTGTCCCTCTTCTTTTGTTACTTTTCCTGAGTTGGTGCTTAAACCTCACGACAGGCCTACTTCGGGGACAGTGTGCATTCAGTTCCAGACTGTTACAGTAAAACAAGTATGGCAATAAAGTGAGTCACACCAACATTTTGTTTCCTGCTTCATGTAAAAGTTGTTGGCATCCTATTTTCATCTGTCAAGTGTGCCATAGCATCTTGCCTAAGAAGCATTGTACGCAGTTCATTAAAAATTCCTTATGCCTACAAATACCAGGGGTCCTCTGAGCTATTAAAAATGGTACCAGTGGTCTCAGTCAACATAGACAAAGCTTCAGTCCTTAAAAACTGCAGAACCTGTGAAACAGAGCACAGCACAGGAGGCGTACCCCTGGGTGACGGTTTTGGTGGCTCGTGGGGGTGACTGTTGGTGTGACCTAAGATCACTGTGGCTGATAGATGAGAATAGTCACTGTCGTTGCAACCACCTTTGTTCATTATGTATGTGTGGCAGTTAGGACAGTGCCTGGCACACCCTAGTGCTAGGCGAATGAATGAATGAATGAATGAATGAATGAATAAATGAATGAATGAAGCGTTGTTTAAAAATATCCATCCAGTTCCAGCCATTAGTAACACTTTCTGCCTTCACATTTCCTCACTCCTGGAATATAGGTTTTATTCTTAGAGAGACTGGTCAGTTTGGGGCTTCTCAAGTCATATCCGGAGGAAGGATCTTGGAGAAATAAATAAATGTGTTTAAAGGGAGTTGTATCTTTAAAAAAAAGCTTAGGGTTTTATAAATATTTACACATGTGACAACTGTGTTTTTTTATGTATTTGGTACAGGGTCTCATTACACAGCTTGGACTCATAGTAATCCTCCTGTTTTCAGCCTCCCCAGTGCTGGAATTGCAGGCTACACCAGCATGCCTGGTTTTGGTGGCTGGCTCATTGCGCTCTGGGGGCGGGGCCAGCATGGCATGTGGTACGGGTTATCAAACCCCAGGCTTGCCTAAGCAGGCACTTATTCTGTGAAGCTCTCTCACTGGCCTGACAACAATGTACTTAGAGGAGATTTTATACATTATGGTTTCTCAAAAAGAGAGACTCCCCAAACCAACCATTTATACATATTAGTCTTCATGGTGATCTAAGGGGATGGTAATTGGACAGTGTGACCCCACAATGATCACAGGACCCTTAAAGAAAGTTGAGCACAATTCCTGCTTTAAAAAAAAAAAAGATGCCCCAATGGTATAAGAGGTGTTTAGTTTTGTTTATAAGCTACTCTATCTGCACAGGTAGCATCATACTGCCAGAAATTTTGTTTATTTATTTATTTAATCTTTTTGAGACAGGGTCTCGCAATGTAGTTCAGGCTGGCCTTCTAATTACTTATGTAGCCCAGGCTGGTCTCAAACTCACACCAATCCTCCTGCCTCAGCCTCCCAAGTGCTGGAATTACAGGCTTGCACCACCAGGCCCGGAACTGCCAAAAATTTTAGCAAGTGATAATTATTCGTTTGACCCAGTGTAACATCTAGTTAGTGTGCAGATACTAATTGAAACTAATAATTCAGTTCTTTGAACTTATGGCTGGTCATGTCAAAGTTCTAGCCATGTGTGTCTGAGCTTCTGTGTAATTTTTAAATGCTGCAGATCATAAAAGAAATTTCATCGATTTTAAAATATCTTCACATCTCCATGCCTTTGTTTGTGCTAGTTATCTTTCCTGGCTTGATCGTCTTCTATCAAGCTGCCAGGTCTAGCCAGAGACACATTTTCTCTCTAACTGCTCTTGGAGCTGCTTTCCTGACCCAGGTTCTCCCCTTGGGATTAATTGATTAATTGCTTTCTTCTCTGTGTTCTCAAAACATTCATCATGGGGTGCAAGCATTATTTATTTACCTGCCTCCGAGTTTCAAGGGCATCTTTATCATCTTAGTTTCCTTAGTGACCAGCATGGCTCTTGTGTCATGAGACATGCTCAATAATAAGTGGTTGTGGAATTAGAGCATTGAAATACATTTCTACTTGGCTACCTGTTCTTATAGCAAGAATATACTAATTTTTTGTAATATACAAGGCACTATGTTATGTGTCACAAGGATAACTGAAAACAGGAAATCACATACCCACATGTATGAAACTCCACAGTAGAGTTTCATAAGGGGAAATAATAAGGGACAGTAATAAGGGGAAATAAATAATGCATAAAATAACTGTAATACATGGTAGGAAGTGCCCTTTTCACAAAGGTGTGTGTGTGTGTGTGTGTGTGTGTGTGTTTGTGGTTACATTCTGCTATGGTTTAAAAATATCTTCCCACTAGCTAAGCAAAAATATTTCCTCATTAAATGGGTAAGAAAAGTTACACACAATTCTTTTGTTGTCTCAGAAATTAGGTTAAATTTTGTGTTTCATCTAAAAGTACACGTCCCTCTCTTTAGCTTACTGAGCTGCTGTTGATTGGATTAAAACACTGTTCAGAGTTTATGCTGCCACTTGCCAAATAGTCTACATTTAAGATAGCAAAAGAAAGTTGCTTTTGGTGCCTAAAGGTATGAATTTTATGCATTCCCTAGTTTTTAGAAGTCACTTGAAGTGATAAATCCTTCACATGCTGCTACAAGTTTATTCCTAATTGCCTTAGGAAATTCGGTGGAGAAAGCATTTGACAAAAGTGAACAATAATGTCATTGAAAGAATAATTCCAACAAGACTTTAACTGGAACTTCTTTTTTTTTTATTTTGGTGAGAATAGTTTGAATGCTTAGTATTTAACTGTGTTCAATTTCTTTTGGTTTTTCATATGTTAGGTAGGCCTTTTCCACATGAGGGTACAAGTTGTTAATAGTTTGCATGATTATAGATTTTAACTGATGGGCACCAAGAAATTTTTCTGTTTCTGTTTAGACTTGGATTATCACCTGCATTTATCTTCAACTGCTCCTATTTAATCCTCTCGTGAAAACTAAAGAGATCTGCGGGAATCCTGTGACTGATAATGTAAAAGACATCACAAAATTGGTAAGCAAAGAACGCCGGTCAGTAGCTATGACTCTTATGCTTGTTGATGAAAGATTTAGGATTTCCTTATCCCAGACTCATATTTTTCTAGGATGAGGAAAGGGGTTGTTGAGTTACTCTGAAGCATCTAGGGATTGAGTAGCGAGATACTTCAAGTCTGGCAAGACTTCTTGGTGAAACTGGCCTACTGCACACCACAGCACTGAAGATTCCTTTGCTGGTCTTGTTCGCTCTATCACAGGCAGTGGAAGAGATCATTGTGTGCTGGTGTTCCGGAGCTCCCCTCTTCCCCATTATCATTGGAGCAGAGAGTAGACTCCTCAGTGTGTCTGTCTACCCCTCACATGTCCTCCTGCTCTTCCCCACCCAGCTTAGCAACAGGACGCCTGTTGTTCTCTCTCCATCAGAATAGAGTCCCTATTGTAGCTGGCCGAACAACTTATTGCCTGAATGTGGGGCACACTCACCTTCTCTATTCACACTATTGGTCTTCCTCCCCCATCAAAAGGCGTTCTCATGGCCGCCCTTGCTCATTGCCAGCTCCTGCCTGCTTCCCTCGATGCTGCTTCTAAGACTCAAACCAGAGAGACCCTAAGGTACCAAGGATGTGCTCTCTAACACACAAGAGGGAAGCGTTTTCATATATTTGAGCTGCTAGATGTGATTTGGGGATAAACAATGTTTGAGAAGAATTCTTACAAGTTCTTGCCTCAAAATATCCCATTAAGTGGCCCTTTGTTGTTTGAATATTGACTAGAAAACACTAGAGATACAGAAAGAGTGAAGCAGTGGTGCCTGTTTGGAGAACAGAGGGAAAAGCATCCTTGTGGAGGTGTTAGTATATGGGTGGGAGAGGCCTCTGTGTTTCTTCCTTACTTTTGATACCAATTTTTAAACCAATTTTACATGCTTATATCTGGTAATCTGAACAACTATTTTGAAGACAACAACATGCAAAATATTACAACCAGTGTTGAATTCCTATCATTTTGGTTAGTGAAATGCTGTATTGTTTCTAATGTGGTTTTGTAAAGGTTTTTTTTGTTCTTTTAGAAAATAAATATTCTTGGTTTACCTGTTTTATTAAAGGTGCATAAAAGAATGTAATTGAACTATGGCTGGCTTAGCCTCAGTGTAGAATTCTAAAAATACACTGATATACCTGCATGCTCATACACACACAAATTTGTGTAGAATTTTTGAAGTGATCAGACAGTCCATGTTTAAAACCTTATTTCCCCAGTAACAATGTTGTAGTGAGACTAGCACTGCAAAAATTAATTCCTTGACACAGCAGCTAAATGTATTTGCATATTTTTCTTGAAGGATGGGTAAACAAATCAATACAGTTTTTGTCTATTGCACATCCATCTATATGTCTAGTTTAGAGATGGAAATAAGGAAGAAATATTCTTTTGCAAACATAGATTGTGAGCCTTTTCCTCATTTCTTATTAATTTGTGGTCCAAGGAAGAATGTATGCTTGCATTCTAAATTTTGAGTTTCTGATTAGAGGAGTTTGTTGAGTGAAAATAATGATGTACTTACTCCACTTTCATGATTACAGTCACTCACGGTGTCCAGGACAAGTTATAGATTCCTCAGTCTTGCTCCAAGAAATTGATTCAAAACATCTGAGGAAAGGCTCTTGGTGTCTACATTTTCCATGACTCTTTGAAAGAGTGTTTAAGACCCACTGGTATAGCTGTTCTATTCTTTTAGAGACCAAAATATGTCTTGACCTTAATTTAATCTCAAATCTTATTATGGACGAGTCTACCTCTATTGTATAGCTCTGTAAGGATGTCAGGTTAATGCAAAGCCCTAAATTGTGCTCTAAATAGGTCACTTGGAAGTTACATTTTTCAGGGAAATGCTTCTATAACAGGAGGGCTGAGGATCATCTGTGAGAACATGCAGTGACCCTGGGGAGCAAATTTTGAATAGATGGCAGTGAAGCACAGTTGGAAAGTGATAATGTATGTGACCACAGACTGAGAATAACTGAGACGTACACACTAAGAAAAATTCTTGTGAGCTGAGGAAGGAGTATTGAGAGTTTGATGCTAGTCTGCACTACCCAAGTCTCAAGGGGAAAAAGAAGTGAGGAAAATGATAAAATACAACTTGTTGGCATCATTATTTTTGAAGTGTTTAAAGAGTATGACTTAGTAAGTGCCATTTCCTATGAAATGTCAAAATTTTTAAGTGGCATAAATACACATTGTAAGCACGTTGTGGGATTTTCTATCTTGTCTTTAACCATCTGCTTATTATTGGCCAGTCACCTACCAGTTAATAAGTAAGAAATGGCAAGATACTTTAATAAGATAAGGAAGAAGATAAATGTCCAGAGAAGGATAATTGTTAATACTGCCAATAAAATAGAATCTCTCACTCCAAGGGCAAAGGTCAAATCACTAAACTGGGGAAAACATATTTTCCTCCTTCCAGCAATTGACTCTGG
>PVKN010028856.1:0-13149 GCA_004027915.1 Capromys pilorides
GCCAGCACCACCCCCAGGGCAGGCTGAGCCAGCCATAACATAAATAAATAAATATAAATAAAGTTTAAGAAAAAATATGGAGGTAATGAGGTATTGTCTCAAAATAAAACAAAAACCATCCTAAAACAAACCAAACTAAGAACATTTTGGATTTTTTTCTTTCCTTTTCTTTCTTTTTGCTATGCAGCCCAGGCTGGTCTTGAACTCAGTGATCCTCCTGCCTCAGCTTTCTGAGTGCTGGGATGGCAGGCAGGCATCACTGTGCCTGGAAATTTCATGGCTTGAAGTATCATCAAGATCCCACAGGTGGACCCTTGATGTCACCCAATCACACTGCCACCCACCTGGAAGAGCTCCTGGAAGGAGGGGTGTGCCAGGGGGTTGGGCACAAAGGGGAGGGCGTAGAAGGGCAGGAACTCCGTGGTCTGGCTCAGTGCCGCGCCCCTGGTCTCCAGGAAAGATCTGAAGTATGAAATCCGCTTGTCCAGCTCCCGCTTGTCCTGGGAGGAGAAGCTGATCTGAGGGCTCCAGCTCCAGGCAGGGTCCCCTGGGCCCAGCCCTGTCCCTGGCATCGTCACTGGGAGGCCTAGTGGGCTACTCTCACACAACTACAAAGTCACCCCTAATAAAGCTTTATAGGGATACCAGACACATTCTTTCCCACGGAAAGGAAAGGGAAGGGAGGGGAGTGGAAGGGAAGAAAGGAAGCCCAGGCTATGGAGTGAGATTCAGTCTCAGAGAGAGAGATAGAGATAGGGGAGGGAGGGGACAGAGACAGAGACAAAGGGTGCTAAGGTTTGTGTCTAGGTGTCTCCCCAGAGCCCGAGGCAGTCACTGGGCCGGTCTCCTAGAGTTTGTGATTAATTCATGACCTAACCATGCCACACCCGCCCTAGGGCAGGCAGCCTAAGCACAATACATGGAAGGCAGAGAGGCTGCTAGCGGCTCCTCCTCCGCCGCTGCTCCGCCCTTTCGGCTCTTGCTGTCTGGCTGTTTCTTGTCACCATGGGCTGCTGCCCTCTGCCATGTGCCTCTCTGTCTTACAGCCAGCTGAGTATGGACTGAAACCTCCACAAACTGCGCTAAGCAAACTTTTCCTTCCTTAACTTTGGGTATCAGGTATTTTGTCCCAGCAATGAGAGAAAAGTAACCAAGACAGAGACAGAGAAACAGAGAGACAGAGGGAGCCTGCTGGGCACGGGCTGGGAAGCGGCTCCTCGGGGCACAGGGTGCTCCCTGACAGTGCGCTCACAGTGCCCCGGGTCACCTACCTGCGGGCCAGCACGGTACTTGAGCAGGTAGACGGCGAAGTGGACGTGCAGGTAGAACTCCAGCTTCTGCGCCCCGGGGTCCCCGTCCCGGATGGCTCGGGGGACGTGCTCCTCCCACAGGCGGAAGAAGGCCTTCTGGTCCCCGCAGTCAAAGGTAGCCAGGAGCTCCTTCTGTAGGGGGCACCATGCGAACCCCACTTGGAAGGAGGCTGCTTCTTCCCACACCCCAAGCCCCAGCTCACCGGGCCCGCAGTGCCCCACGTACCCCAATGCAGAGCCAAGGAAATGGGGGCCTGGGAGAAAAGCAACAAGGAAGCGGCTGGGTTAAGTTGAAAATGAGCCTGCGCGGGCCTGCCCGGCGGCCACAGAACGCTCCACCCCGCAGCTGCTGCTACACATTTTTATCATCACCACACAGGACGCGATCTAGGACAGATGCTGAGAGGACCGTGCAAGAGGCCTATGCAAATAAGAAAGACAATAGTATGGAGGATCTTTTGTGACCAAAGGTAATAGAGATACAGACCATCAAGAGGAAAAGTAACGTGGACAAGCAGAAAAGCAGCCAACGCACGGCGAAGAGCTTCTCCTTGAAAAGCCAGGACAGAGGAAGAAACCAAAATTGAAACTTAAAATAATTCTCTAGTCAAATTAAATGTGTGGAAACATACAGATACCTAGCGAGTCCACCAAATCCGTACTGAGAGGCAAGTTTGACATGATCAAGGAAGGGCGAGTGCCTGAGGGCCCCTTCCCGGGGACCTCAGCCCTCTGAGGAGCCGCACAGCAGAGCCAGTGGCCATGGTCACCCCGGGGATCTGCAGGCCACAGCATGGGGTGACACAGGTCACCTCCTACCGGGCCCAGAACAGAGAGCCGTGCAAACGGCAGGGACTGGGAGGCCGCGGCGCTGCCACTGTGACACAGAGAAGCCTGAGGGGGAAGGGACCGCCCTTGGGCGACACCGTCTTTCTGTCTAGACCCAGACCTAGAACCCGCTCTACTGCCCGCCCGAGGGTCACAGCCCCCAACCAGCACCCCAGTATCTGGCCACAGCTTCGTACAGCTTTAAGAGCAGCCCCATTGAACCTCTGTGCATGACTGTTACTTGCTAGGTTACTTGTGCTGTGGGTCAGCAAGCTGGTGAACATCACGGAACGGAAATGTCCAGGGAACAACTAAGCTCGACCCTCGGGTCCTGCTCCTGTGGGCCTCGAGTGTGGGGGGCGGGGGGTAAGGACCTCTCCCTGGTGCTATAGAAGCTCCCCACCCCCACCTCCAACCCGTGAGCTGTGGGGGGCCCTCGCGCTCCCTGGTCTCCTAAGCGGCATGGAACACGAACCCCGAAGTACTGCAAGGCTTTAGAGTCACGCTGCGTGAGACAGAAAGATCACTATAAATCTGAGTGGCACAGTGAAACTCTGTCCCAAATAAATAAATAAATAAATATTAAAAAAAAGAGCCCTCTGCGTGTTTGTGTCCCTGAGACTGAACGTCATGGCTGTGTCACCATAAGCATACCCACAGCCCGTGACGTCTCATGATTTACATCAAATGATCCCTCGCATTGTAAATAACCCCTCACGGAGACAGTGTTGCTGCACTGTCACAGCATAATGATCCTCTGCACATCGAGGTCAAGGCCAGCGTCCCCAAGACCAGATAATGTGGGCACCAGCACCGGTGAGCAGACACAGGCGTCAGCCTGTGCCGGGCAATGCCGGACACTAGCAGTCACCAGCATCGAGAGAGGCCTGCTGAAACACTGCCTTTTTGAGTATTTGAGGCAGGGCCTCACTGTTCATTTCACTAACTCTGAGCTCACTATGTGGCCCAGGCCCCGAGCGCCAAGCAATCCTCCTGCTTCTGCCTACCGTGCCTAGCTGAAACCCTCCTCTTTGTCCGGGAAATCTATGGTGGCGGGCGCACTTCCTGAATGGAGGAGCAGAGAGGACGCACACGCAGCCACCAGAAAGTGTCGAGCCCTGCCATATTAAAGAAAAGAGGACCCCAAAGCACCAAGGAAACTCAAATCAGAACACGGGTACCAAAAAGAGGGGGTGGGGTGGGGAAATAGCTCAGCGGTCTAAGCATGTGCCTGGCAAGTGCAGGGACGTGGGTTCAATCCTTGGCACCACGTGCCGTGCCAGCCACTAAAACCAGGCATGGTGGGGCACACCTATAATCCCAGTGCTAGGAAGGCTGAGACAGGAAGATCGCTACAGATCTGAGCTGCATAGCGAAACTCTGTCCCAAATAAATAAAAATTAAAACACAACAAAAACAGGGGATCCCCCTAAACCCACTGGGATACTACTATCCAAAACAAAACACAAAATAATAAGAGTAGTGAAGATGTGGATAAAACAGGAGTCCCCACAGTGCTGGTGGAGTGTAAATGGCGCAACCACGGTGTAGAACAGCTAGGCGACTCCTCAACAAATCAGAAATGCAACCAACTGCTGCCATGGTGCTGAATGTCTCCCAGCACTCGGGAGCTGAGGCAGGAGCACTGCCATGAGTTCACGGCCAGCCTGGGCTGTACCGTGAGTTCAAGGCCCGCCTGAATCATATAACGTGATCTATCTCAAAACCACATCCTGCCCCAAATGGAACTAAGAATGACCACTTCTGGGTATTTATCTGTGAAAACTGAAAACACCTGGAGAGATATTTGGATACCTACAAGGTATGGTTATAAAAAAGTTAGGTGAACCAGGATTTGAAGATAGTTTTGTTTCTTACAGTAAGGGACACTGCCGTGAGTCCCTGCTTGTTTCAGAAACCTTTCTCCCACAGTTCTTTGTGTGTGTGTGTGTGTGTGTGTGTGTGTGTGTGTCTGTGTGTGTGTTAAGGAAGGGTCTGCAGGGTGTTCTGGGTCTCACCACTAGATTGGACTTGCAGTGATCCTGCCGTTTACAGCCTCCCAAGAGCTAGGATTACAGGCATATGCCGCCACACCCTGTCTCATCGTACCCTGGGGGCAGGGCCAGCATGGCAGGCCTGGGGATTGAACCAGCCCTGGGGAGGCTGGCCGCAGGAGGATCACCACCACCAGTCTGAGCTGTGTAGTGAGACCTTGTAACAACCAAATACATTAAAAAATAAATAAACAAAAATAAAACAAAATGTAAACATTCATCATATTTTTCAGTCACTCTTGCATGTTTGTAACGCATTATTCGCAACAGCCAGAAGGCGAGGACGGCCGAATGCCTGCGGGGGTGTGGCATACACTGTAGCTGAACCTATCCGGACTTGAGAAAGCTAGGAAGTCTTATCGCTCCTGCAGCGCTGCTGAATCCTGGCACAGTACACTGAGCAAAAGGCACCGCGGTCCACCGGGGAGAGCCTGGCAGGCAGCACACGCCTGCAACCCCAGCTGCAAAGAGGCGGAGGCAGGAGGACCGAAGCTTGAGTTCCGTCAGGGCAGAACAGGGCAACACAACGACAATGACAACCACAAAGGCATCGCGCTGCTGAGCAGAAGAGCATCTTCCTCACCGGGCAGTGTGCGAGGCCTGGGGTTCAGGGCCCTGTGGCGCCACAAACCTTCCCAGACAGAAAGAAAGATGCTTGGTGACAAAGACCAGGGGAAGCTGAGAGTGGCAGAGGGGGCGATTTCAGATGTGCCAGATGAACAAGTTCTGTGGTCCTGTTTCCCAACAGTGCAGTCTTTTTTTTTTACCTCATTCCTACTCTCATCTTCCCTCCCCATCTCTTTTTTTATTTTATTTATTTATTCATCTTTTATGTCAAGACAGGATCTCACTGGGTCACAAAGTTAGGCAGGCTGGGTTTGAGGTTGTGATCCCCCTGCCTCAGGGTGTGATTCCAGGTGTGCCGCCTGCACTCATTTCTCACCTGTACTATTTTTTTTAAAGCATTTATTTATTTAATTTATTTATCTATTTATGTTATGGCTGGCTCAGCCTACCCTGAGGGTGGGGCTGGTGCAGCACGTGGTGCTGGGGATAGAATCACAGTCCCTGCGGTTGTCTAAGCTTGCCTAAGCAGGCTCTTTAGACTGCTGAGCCACCTCACTGGACATGCAGAAGTCTTCTCTCTCTTTTTTTTTTCTTTTGTATTTTAGGGAAGGGTCTACAGGGTGTTCAGGGTCTCAGTACTATATCAGACTTGTAGTGATCCACCTGTTTACAGCCTCCCAAGAGCTAGGATTACAGGCACGCACCACCATGCCCAGTCTCAATTGTCATCTCAGCGCACCCCGGGGGTGGGGCCAGCATGGCAGGCTGGAGGAGCAAACCCCTCACCCGCACTATTTTGAACTATGCAGCTCTGTCGTGTTAGCACCACTCACACTGTTAGCTGGGCAGCTGACCCACAAGGAGGCTGCAGCGCTCCCCAGGCCCCTGTGTCTGGCAGCTCAGGGAGAAGGGGACCTGGTGGGGTGCAGGCCTGCTCCTCCTGGCGCCCACGCACAGCCGGGGCAGTAGGGACTGAGAAGACTGGCACGAAGCAGCCTGAAGCCAGCACTCTGAGGGACACATGCTTCCAGGAGGCTACGGAGACCATAGATAATACCACATTCACCCAGGGGCACTGCGGGGCCTAAAGAGACCCAAGTGGACCCCAGCAACCTTGGCTTCCCCACAGCAGCGCATGTTCCGCTCGGTCCCTTCATCACCCAGAGGTGAGAGCAGGAGACACCCTACCTGGACGGTGGACGATCTGGAGTCCCGGGAGGAGCCACCTGCCGCTGTACTGAATGGTTTTCCCTTCATTTTGCATTCTTTTGAAAATGTTCTCAGGGTGTCCTCAAATTCAGCAAAATCTAAATACTGCAAAGCAGGACAGAAGCATCAGCAGAAAACAAACAGCCCAATTAACAGCTGTGCGAAGGCCCTGAACAGATGTTTCTCCAGAGAAGACACAAAAAGGCAGCGGCACATCGAGGGCAGAAGGCAGGCAGTGCGACTGGTTCACACCTGCAGCCCAGCGCACAGGAGGCAGAGGCAGGAAGGTCGCCTCCAGTTCAAAGCTGGTCTAGGCTGCACAGTGGGTTGAAAGTAAGCCTGGACTGCATAATAAAACCCCGTGTCAGAAATAACTAACTAAATGATTAATAAATATGGAGTAAATAAAGCGGTCAGTATCACTGATTTTTGGAAATGCAAGTCAAAATCACAGTGGAAGGGCTGGGGATACGGTTCAGGGGCACGGTGCCTGCCTGTCAAGCACAAAGTCCTGAGTTTGACTCCTGGGACTAGAAAAACAAAAGCAAAAACACAAAAAAGCCACAGTGGAGCATCACCTCTCGCCTGGTAACACCTGCCATGTAAAAGACAGCGGTGACAACCGCTGACGAGGCAGGAGAGGAGAGGCTCCCTGTGTACACCAGGTGCGGGTGCAAGCTGGCAGGGCCAGGATGGAAAACAGCACTTTTTTTGGGGGGGGGCCTCGAAAACTAAAAATGAGGGCTGATGAGATAGCTCAGTAGACTAAGGGCCTGCCTAGGCAAGCTCAGGGGCTGGAGTTCAATCCCTGGCACCACAGGCCCACCGGCCTTGCTCCCAGGCATGTTGAGCTGGGCACCGAGTCCGGGTGTGGTGTTGCACACACCTGTAATCCCAGCGCTGGGGAAGCTGCAAACAGGACTACTACGAGTCCGAGCTGCACAGTGCGACCCTGTACCACATACATAAAATAGATAAATAAAAATAAAAATGGAACTAGCACGAAACCCAGCAATCCCACTGCTGGAAACCTATAGATAAGAACGAAAATCAGTGTTTCACAGAAACCTGTTCTCCTACACGCAGCACAAAAGCCACGCTGACAGATGGAAGAAAAGCCGGCGTGGCTGGGTGCAGCGAGGCGCGGATGCAGCCCACGTACTCTGGGAGGCTGAGGCAGAGGGATGGCAAGCTGAGGGCAGGCTGGGCAACTCAGCAGGACCTTGCCTCAAAAAACACACTTTAGGGCCAGGGATGTAGCTCAACAGCATAAGTGCCTGCCTGGCAAGCGCAACGTTCTGAGTTTGATCCCCAGTACCAAAGTAAATAAGTAAATAAAACATACTATAGAAATGATCCCTGAAAGTATAGCCTTAATAAGTAAATAAAACAAAGATTAAAAAATAAAAATAAAGGGCCGGCAAGATGGTTCAGTGGTCTAAAGCGCCTGCTTAGGAGGGCTCAGGCAACTGCGGGGACTGCAGTTCGATCCCCGGCACCACATGCTGCGCCAGCGCCACCACCAGGGCAGGCTGAGCCAGCCATAAAATAAGTAAACTAACAAACAAGCAAACAAATAAATAAAATTAAATTAAATTAAAAATTAAAAATAAAATAAAAAGGTGGGGATGGAGCACAATGTGAAGGTTGGGAGACCAGGCTCCGAAGATGCAAGCGGTAGTAACAGCCGTAATGATAACAATGCGCCATACAGGCAGAATGGAGCGCTCGCCTCGGCAGCACAGACATTAAAATAGGCAGAATGGAGCCTTAGGGGGCCTCAGGAAACGCCGCCACTGCGTCAACACAGACGGCCCTGGAGGACAGACGCTAGGTGAAATAAGGTGGACACAGAACATACCACATGACCTCACTTTTGTTTTCCTGTTTTATAGACAGGAATTTGCTATGTAGCGCAGCCTGGCCTCAAACTTGCAGAAATCCCCCTGCCTCAGCCTCCCAAGCACTGTGACTTGCACAACCTCACTCATATAAAAATGAAGTCAGACTCACAGAAGTAGAGGACAATGGTGGTTGGGGGTGGGGGATGGGGCGACGTTGGCTGAAGGGGCCAAGCTTCGCTCACGGGAGACGATGGGCGCCCCGGAGAGTGAAGACTCAGCACTGTGAGTGTAGTTAACAGCGCTGGCCCGTGTGCTGGACCGCGCTGAGAGGAGATGGTAAGTGTTCTCACATCAAAACAAGCAGCAGGGGGCCGGCGAGGTGGTTCAGTGGTCTAAAGCGCCTGCTTAGGCAGCTGCAGGGACCATGGTTAGATTCCCTGGCACCACATGCTGCGCCAGCCCCACCCCCAGGGCAGGCTGAGCTGAACCGGCCATAACACAAATAAATGAGGTTTAAAATAAATGAATGAATGAATAAATAAATAAATAAATAAATAACAAGCCGCAAGTGAATGTGCACCTAAGGCCACAGGCGTGCTCGAGGCGGCGGCCCTCTCACAAGGCGTGAAGACATCAAAACGTAAGCGCAAGGCCTTAAACGTGTTCACGCCAGTTACACCTCAACAGAGTAGCAGAAGGCAGAGTCATAATCCCAGCACTGAAAGGGGCGGAGGGAGGAGGATCCCGAGCTCCAGGCCCGCCACGACAACTTAGTGAGGCTCTGTCCAAAATAAAAAGAGAAAAAGGGCTGTGGCTCAGTGGCACAGTGTCCCCAGGCTCCGTCCCCATCACAGTGAAACTGTCTGTGGTGCACGTGCCAGCTTGGGGCTGCCACTAGACTGTCGTGGAGCTGGGGAACTGTAAGCAAACTGCCACCTTTTGGAGAAATACACGGGGACTGGCTTCAAACGTACTTATGCAAAAACCAAGAAAGACAGACCAGGCTGGGCAGCACACGCCTGTAATCTCAGCACTCAGGAGGCTGAGGCAGGAGGATCGCCTCCAGTTTGAGGCCAGCCTGGGCCACATAGTGAGTTCAAGGCCACCCCAAACTGCATAGGGAGATGCCGGTTCAAACAAAACAAAATAAAACATCATAGAAATATATAAGAAAAAATAAAGTTGTTCTACAAGGATACTGAGAGCGGTCTGTCATTAACAGAAAATAAATGACTGGGCACCACAGCCTGAAGAGGCAGGATGCCTTGCAGGAGGCTGATGGCTTTTGGTTTAGTATTGTACACCCCTATGATTGGTCACTAGGAATGGAATTAGAAATAAAACCTGTAACAAAGAACAGGACACAGAAAGTCAAGAGAGGCAGTGTCACCGGTGAGCTTCAGGCCAAGTGCCATGGTCACCTCTGGTTGGAACACTTGCTACACGACTCAGACAAAATTATACACAGAAAGCCACAGAACCGAAGATAAAGAGGCCCGCGGGATGGCGGCACGGTAGTAGAGGCACCAAGGGGTCCTGCCTCTGAAGGCCTATGCTGTGGGACAGGTACCACCCGCCACCCGCCACGCCACCCACCTCTTTGACGAGTCCCAGTAGCTCCGACTCGTGAGCCAGGACGTCGCCCATGGCGCCGCTAGGAGTTCACCTCGAGGGCCCCGCGAGGCAAGTGGATGAGGCCCCACGTTCACGTCACCCCGAGGCACCCAGCAGGGCAGGCAACAGGGGACTCCAAAGATGGCTCCTGGGAACCCTGCATGACAGGACAGCCAGGGTTACTTGGGGGAGAAGGCAGGGGGGCCGCATTACAGGAGAGGAGAGCAGGACGCCACTGCCATGGCCACTGTGGGCTTTTGGGGGTGGCAGGAGGCTCAGAAAAGAGAAGAGGGCTGGGGATATAGCTCAGTGGCACAGTGCCCGCCTGGCAAGCGTGAGGTCATGAGTTTGATTCCTGGTGCCACCAAAAAAAGAAAAAAGAAAAAAAAAAAGGAAAGGAGCCCGCAGAAGCAGCAAAGGCCAGGCTGAACCTTCCTGAGTGTCTGGAAATGAACTTGTCCTGCTATACCTGGATCCCAGTCCAGCAAGACCCAGGACGGGCGTCTGAGGGTTCATGTACTTAGCACAGCACCCCTAGGACAGCCATGTGAGCAGAGTCAAAGGCTGGGCCTGGGGCCACCTTCTGAGGACCGATGAGTCTGAGCTATCGGTGCCAGTTTCATCTGGAGGACAAGGGAAGACGTCAGAACCCCTGAAGTTCTAAGAAAGTGCGACTCAGCGCAGGCGTGGTGGCGCTGGCCTGCAAGCCCAGCACTCAGGAGGCTGAGGCAGGAGGATCAGGATGAGTTGGAAGCCAGTGAGTTCAAGGCCAGCCTGAAATACATAAGACCCTTTCTCTCAAAAAATAACAGGAAGGGTGAGTCTGAGACTTTGTTTTCAGCCAGGGCATGTATCCTTACACAGGCCAAGATGACATTTACTAAGGGTGTGTTGGTCACCTGGTATAGGCAGGACCTTTGGGAGATGGCAGGAAGCAAGGGTGCTGGGGATGAACCCTGAGGGGGCGCTGGGACCCTGGTCCGTCTTTGTCTCCCCCATAACAAAGCCAACTGCCCTGACACCGTGAGCCACACTCTCTTCCCTAAGCTGCTGGGAGACAATCAAGAGGGCCACCAGGCACCCCGCATGCTTCCTTTTCCCAGATCCCATCGATACCCCGCTGCCTCTCACCAACACAGCCCCTGCCAACAGCAGACCCGTTTGTTCCCCTAAAAAGCGCTTCCGCCCGACTCCAAGTCTTGGTTTGGCGGGCACCTGCCTCCTGGGCAAACCTGCCTTCCTGATTCTTAGCCCAGACTTGGCCTTCCTCTGGAAGCCTCCCTGGAAACCCCCTCTTTATCTCAGTCCCACTGAGGCAACTGCTTCTCCTTGGGGGCATCTTTGTATCCTACATCTATTTTTATGGCTGTAATTATAACTGTTTCAAAAGCTAAGGATGATATTTACATTTTGCCTAACAGCTGAGAGCCGTATTTAACTTCTGTATCCACAGCACCTAGCAGAGTATTTGGTAACATATGGGGCAAACAAATGAAGCCTGAACAATGGAGTGGGGTGTTGGAAGGTCCCGGAATGAGACTACTTCGTGGATTTTGAGAATGGAAGCTCCTTTTAGCCTCCGAGATTCTGCTCACACAATTCCTTTGCCGGAAACCTTTTCTTCCCTCTTTCTCACCTGGTCGACCCCTACGCTTAACAAACGTCCGGTACCTAGAGAAGGCTTCCACACTAGGGACCCACTGGGGGAGTGCGAGCCGCATCCGCGGGTTCTCGTGCTCTGGGGCGCCCGAGCCTTTTATCCTACCGCACGCCAGGCACCACGCAAAAGGCTTTGCATTTACTGTTCCTAGTGAACCCCACAGGTAAGTGTCATTCACGTTCTCCTTTCACAGAGGAAGCAACTGAGCTCCAGCCCCAGCTCCTAAACGACAAAGTAAGAATTTGAACTCACACTGATTCTAACCACGGCACCCCGTTTCCTCAAATTTAGCCCAACTCAGTCAGAACCAGCTGGGAAGTTTGCGCGAGTGAAAACTCCTACTACAGCCCGTTCGTCCTGAGCACCAGGGCAGGTGTTGAGGAACCTGTCTTTCCAACAAGCTCCCTGCGTGACCATGTACTCGAATTGGAGAACCAGGGCTCTAACTCCAGCGGACGCTAGGGAAGACTTCAGTTGCGCGGCAGCTTCTCAAGGCCTGCCTGCAGGATTTAGCGCCTGGAGGCTGGCTGGATGCGGTAAGGACGACGGGATTTGGTAGGATGACGGACTCGCACAGCCTCGAGCCTCGAGCTGCTGCTTCCTTCTGTGAAGCTGGACTTGGCCTGGGGGCCTGCTGAGCAAGCGGACTGATCAAACGAAGGGGGGATGGAAAAGCGCCGGGCCTCCGCTCGCACCGCCACTATCCCGCCGGACTGAGGAGGGGCGTCGCCTCTAATTTTGGCCCACTGCAGCCGAGGTCGGGGACAACTAGCGGGAAGCAGGGGGCTAGAACTCGGCGAGTGCGGCGGCCACCTCGGCCCTGGCGGGACAGGAGCCCTGGACCGCAGAGGAGCGGCAGCGGCATCCACACCGGGTTTCCTCGGGGCAGGGGTCCGCGGAGCCCCGGCCCTCGGCTGCTCCTCACGGCCTCGGACCGCGGGATCGGCGGAGGCGATGGGCGCCCCGGCACGCTGGAGAACCTGCTTACCTGCTGCTCCGCAGCCAACCAGGCACTCACCTTGTCCGCGCTCCGTCACCCGGGCAACCGCCGCCGCCGGGGCGGCTCAGCCAATCGCCAGGCGTAGCGGGCGCGGAGCAGCCTGGGAGGAAAGGCGGGCGGCCCGGACACTTCCGGGCGGCGGAAGTGGGGCGTCACAGCTGGATGTCCAAGTCGGTTACGCGTCTCGGCGCCTTGGTTCCTTGTCCTCCGCAGGCGGTACTCGTCACTCGTTCGTTCATTCGTCTCATTTTCACGAGGGGACCCCGGGTTGACCCGGAGCAGGGAGCTCCTTGTCTCACAGACAAAACGACAGGCCGTGAGATTACAGTGGTTTGTGTCGTTCGTGGAAAGAAAAGTAGGCGCGGTAAATCCCGTATTACCCGGGGAGTCTAGGGTCACCGAGGACTGGGGGTGTTGCCCCGAATCTGCTCCAAAGCCCGGCACCGGGGTTCCGCCGCACTGCAGCAATCCCCAGAAATTGTAGATTTTTTTAAAATGTGACATTCGGGGTTTAAAAAACAAGGCAGGAGAGCTGGGGGTGTACCTCAGTGGCAGAGAGCTTTCCAACGTGCAAGGGCCTGGGTTCTACCCTTGCACTAACGGAAATAAGCAGAATACAAGAGCTCGGATCTCACTCTGCACACGTAGCTTTTGAACAGAAGTTCAACAGCGCTCAGCACCTGCTAGTGGCCCGTACAACTCTGGGCTGACAGCTAGGGACGTGGCCCTTCCTAGACGGAAAACCAGCTCCAGAGGTTGGAGATGGTGTGGCCCAGACGGGCAGGAGGCCCGGAGCAGCCCCTGAAAAGGTCCGCCATCTCGCCAGCCCCTGCCTTGAAGGAAGGGAGCCCTATTCCCCTTGGCTTGAGAATAAAACTTGCCAGCCATAGAAATAACAATAAATAAGCTCAAGCACAACTGTATGCCAGGATTATCTGACAAAATACTGTACAGGATATCCAGTTAAATTTTGTAAGTACAATCATACCTCAGTACTTCCAATTAATTCCATCCAGAACACCTGGGGAGTTCTGAAATCCACAAGACCTTTAAAAAGAGGGCC
>PVKN010028857.1:0-13139 GCA_004027915.1 Capromys pilorides
CAGAGGTCACTAAGGAGCTGGTAGGTAGAGTTAGTACCGGGGTGGGGGGGGAGGCATCAACTGCATAGAGGGAATAAACCATTGGATGAGGCCTGGCCTGGGCCCAGGCCAGGGGTGCAGAGCTCAGGCTAGAGCAGCGGTGGTCGCAGCCAGGAGGGGGGCGGTGGTCTGTGGAGCTGCTAGAGCCTGCTGAGAGGCTTCGTGCAATGGGGGAGCAGAAGCCGAAGGGAAATGGGATTGAGGAGAAACTACAGTTTCTGGTGCAAGGGCGAGGCAGAGAGGCACTCCTCCAGCACACACCCCAAAGTGACCCGCGGTGGGGTCCTCTCAGAGCCATGCAGGGTTGGAGATAGCTCCTTCTCAGAGCATGTTTGGCATCCCCAGGACTCAGCTCAAGGCCACAGCCGCGGCAGGGCCTCAGACAGCCTGGGTCCACCCGCCTGGAGCGGAGCCACCCTTACTGAATACCAAGCCAGGAAGAGTTTCTGCTCCACCCACGGGGCGCCTTTCAGTTCCTCTGTGCAACAGCATGGAATATCCCACATGGATGCAGGCACAGACCGAATATGACACAACTGGCAGCCCGCCGGGATGGAAACGACACCACTGCTCCTCTGAGGGCTAAGTGGGAGCCCCCACACCACATGAGCTCCAAGCACGTGCCAGGTCCAAGTCTCAACATCTCTGTGACGAGACTCCTCCTAAACTCAGTGAAGTCTTGAGATGGAGGCATCAGGGCAGGTGTCTCGTTGAGACCGTGTAGACCAGTGGCTCCTAGCCCAGCTCCTCTGCTCCACCACAGCATCAGCCCACCTGGAAATCTTCAATATGCAAATTATTGGGTCCACCTAACACTTGTGGAAGTGGAAGCTTCCGTTCTACAGTCAGCAAAATAGTCCTGAAGCTTCCTCAGTGTCGGAGCTACCAGCCTGCCTGCTTGAAACAGCAAAGGAACAAGAAGCAGAAACGTACATACAACCTAAAACATAAAAGCACACCTAAAAATCAAAAGCTGCATAACGGGCAAGTCAGTGTCTCCAGAGAAAGAGAGCCAACAGCAGACACACAGGTGCACGCCGACATGCACACACACGCACGCACACGCACGCACACGTACACACTCACACCTGGGCTCCTGTGACCATGGGGACCAAGCCAACCCGTAGCCTGCTGTCTGCTGCAGACAGAAAGCCGGGACAGCAGGGAGGGTGATGGGAAGCAGGTCGCAGATGCCCAAGTGCCACCAAGAATGTGGGTGGCAGGACAGTGTCCTTCCCACCATCCCCACGCAGCAGTCTGGGAATAGAGAACCCCAGCTGCCTCAGCCTTCATAGAAACTAGGCAGTTTGATGCTGCGTGGACTCTGTACCAACGTCCACAGTGAGTTAAGAACTCTGAGTGGTGCAAACTCATTTTTTCAATGCACTCAGCAGCCACCTGTGCATAGGTTCATGGTGCAGCTCCAAACCAACACGAATTCACTTGATGAACCATGGGAACTTACAGGCCCTTGCTGGTCAGGCACTGATTTGGCCAAAACGCACTCTTTTCAGGAAGGGTGCAGATCTTTAACTCCGATTCACTAAGGTCCTGGAGGAAGGTGGGTCAGACACTGGGAGATGAGAATTCTTAAGGAGCGAGCTTATTGTCCAGGTCTCTAGGTGCCCCCACACCCTGGTCCAGCATGTTGGAGCAGAGCACGCACCTGCCCTGCACTCTAACTAACTTCTGTTCACATCCTGGGTTCCTCACTAATCTGGACACACTGTTGACCATTCCCGAGCCTTGATTTCCTCTGGGATGTGGAGCTTGTTCATGGGGTGATTTCGAGGAATTCACAAAGCGCTCCCAGTGCCTGGTGGCAGTAGGTGGGCGGGCGGGGCTGACACCGATGACCTGCAGGGCCCAGCGTGGCTCTGATAAACAGAATCTCCTGTCTGAGAAAAAACTCAGAGGCATCCTAAGCCTCAAGAAATAAGTCAGCTAACGAGTCTTTGTAGTTACAGGCAACACTATCAAAATGAAGATGCCGTCTCAGTGCAGACCACTACGGAGGAGGCCTGAGCACTGCCTCCACGTGCACCCGTGAGGCTGCCCTATGCCCAGGCCCTTGGCTGGAGAAGGGGCCGACTCACAGTCACTGAACTTCTGAGTCGCTGACCTCTACTGAGGCCAGCAGGGGCAGTGAGGCTGGGACCCTCCAAGGACAAGACAAGGTCACAGCCAAGGACACCTGGCTCCAACCCCAACTCGGTAAAGACTGGCCTCAGGCCCCTCGCTCCTGGGTGCCTTAACTGGATGCCTTCCTTGGAGAAGTCCTGGGGTTTCGCCCTTCCAGGGAGCTCCCCTCCCTTGTTCTGATAACAAATTCAGGGCCACCCAGGGAGGGTCTAGGTCTTAGCCCCTGGATCCTCAAGCTCTGTGAGGGGGCTCTGGTCCTCGCGGAGCCCTGAAACCCTTCCACTGGCTTCTTTGTAACCTTTGCTGTACCTGATCACCCACAATAACTAAGGAATGCATGATAACCCCATGCTTTCTCAGTGGGAAAAGCCTTTCAGAAGGTGGGAAAAGCCTTTCAGAAGTTGTAATCCTCACTGCCCCTGAGGCTCTTGAGAGAAAATGAGTTGGAGGAAATAAACGTATGTGTCAGGGAGACTCCTCCAGCCTCCACTGAAACAATAAGGACATTTTTTCTTTCCTGAACCACTGTCCAGATCACCACTCAAGAACCCCTCTCGGGTCTACCTCTGAGGCAGACAGGTGCACAGAGGCAGAGAGGCTGGCTGAGGGTGGGATGCTCTGGCCGGAGGGATCCCCTCTCCTTAGCACTGTTACATGCTGCCAGGAGGCCGAAGCCCAGAGGCATGGCTCAGCGCTGGAGACATAAGCGCGCACCCTTTCTCCACACAGTGCCTGCCCTGAGTCTCCTGCCTTCCTCGCTAATCTAGCAGAACCTCTGAGTTATGATTAAAGTCAACAAAGTCTAAAAGAGATATGCACAAGCAAAATACAGACACACACAAGGAGACACACACAGGCGGACAGACAGCCCACTGCCAGCATGTGGGTGACCAGCGCTGGGCTCTGATTTCAAGCCAGGGCCCCCAGTCTCACCATTTCCTCATCTTCCCCTGACTGGTGGTCAGTAATGGTCATTATGGAGAAGCAGTTTCACTGTAGGTATAGACTGCGATGTGCAGTCAACTCTCCAGAATGTTAGTATGTGCCCCGGTCAAACACAGGCACACGGGAGCTAGAACATTTGGGGTGCTATGACACCCAGGAGGGGCACTGATTCTGCTATGGAACTCACTGGTTGGGCAAGGCTGCACCCAGGCTGGGCTTCAGGTATCCCCAGGCCTCCTGTGGGGGTCAACATGGATCAAAGTCTCACCTCAGCTTCTCAGGTTCAAAAACATTCTCTGTCCCATGAGCAATGCCACAGCCTGGTGTCCTGCTGGTCTCATCCACAGTGGCTGACTCATGCACCAAAGCATGGACTATCTGGTCAGGGCTGTAATGGCAGGCCAGCTCCACATGGCCCCCCACTCTGTGACTGTCCCAGGGTGTCAGACCAACAGAGCAAAGGATTAGCGTGTTTTTCTGTGCTATAGAATTGGAGCCAAGATTACTGGACAGCACTGAGACATGTTTTTGTCCCTGCAGGGTCTGCCTAATGCCCAGGAGGCCTACCGGACTGGAGAGGTGCCCTTTTAATGCAGGAGGCATCTGCCCAAGGACATGAGTTCTCATCCCCTGTGCGCAGCTCTCATAGGAGATCTGGGTCTATAGCATGGGATTCCCGTTGGTTTCTAGGCCCTTGGGGGCTTCTCTAGAAACTATCTTTCAATGGATGTCACCTCTGCTGATGGTGGCATTCTGAACTATGTGCTAGATTTTCAAAGGTCTCCCAATCCTGGACTGACACCAGGGTTCCCACTGCCATTGCCCTGTCCCTCAGCCATGTCCTGGATTGCTGGACCTTCACAGTCCATGAGATAATTTCCATAGCTTACTGTATCTGTCTGTCTGTCTGTCTATCTTCATCCATCCATCCATGCATCTGTCTATCTGTCTGTTTCCCATTGACTATTTATCTGGAGAGCCACTGCTAATCCACGCATCGCCTGATATCCTTACTATATTATATGGACTCTTAGGATCAGGTCCTCCCTTGGTAGGAGAAATTTCTTACCAAGTTTAGTGACTACCGAATGCAACATCTCAGGTGACACTAGGTCCTCTGTGTCCCGTCAGACCTTGGCAGGCTACTTATTCACACATAGTTGTCGCAGCATTGCTATGACTTGGGATGTCCTCTAGACACGAAACCTGACTTGCACTGACTACAACATCAGCTGCTTATTTTCCTCAAATGATGTCCCCACCATAAGCTTTCTGTCTCTTCAGTTACAGAAGAGAGGGGTTCCAAAGAAAGGAGTCCCACAGAGAGGGACCCCATGCCTTTCCTGCTACCATCTCAGCACCAATCTGATTTTGTTGGCTATCTATAATGAAGAGTGTCCTGCTATCCATATTTTCTTCCAGAAATTAAATGCTTTTGAATGAACATCAGTGCCTGGAGGTCTGATCAGATCCAGAAGCCTTGAGAGAAGGTGGTGGAGGCGAACCACACAGGGGCCCAGGGCACAGCCTTGTGGGAGAAAGGCCTGCGAGAGGCCCCAGAAATGGAGCACGTTCACTCAGGAAAGCAGTGTTAGATGTCGGCATATGCGTTGTACAGAGCAGCTTTGATTCCCTGGATGGACTGCTGCGGGGAAGACAGCAGTGAGGCCAATGAAAAGGCAGATGAAAGTGTCAGGGACTCAGAGCTGCCGCTCTGGGGAGAGCAGCACACACGTGCACGTACAGACACGCAGACACGCAGGGGTTTAGGGTGGAGACCCCCAGCTCGCTTGCTCTTTTTTCTCAGGTGCCAACCAAAGACGACACTTTGAGGAGACAAACGAAGGGTGCAACCCCCCCCCACACACACACACACACGTTCTGTGGCTGTCTGGTAGGGACACCTGAACTGCACATAGCGACACAGCATCTAACACCCAGGGCTTCAGCCCTCTGTGCATGGCCTGGCCAGCGTTACCAGCACCACTCCCCTCAGACGTGGGGACACAAGGGCAGGCAGAGCCTGCTCCCCTGCCCTAAGGAGGTGAGGTCTAACCTGGGAGGGAAGAGGAGCTTGTGCCAGTGGAGTGTCACAAACAGGCCACAACAGGCGCGACCCTCTGCAAACCATGTGCCACCATGTCCTCAGGAGAAGGCCCTTGCTACTTTCTCCAGTTTTTCCTCTGGATAAACTTTGCATTTCAGAACAGCTTTGCAGGTAGAGACACAGTGTGCTGACTGTAAGAGCATCCCCCATCACCCACACTCCACTTCTCCTGCTAACCTCTTACCCTCCGGCATGTTGTTCCAAGCAATCTGTTGATAGTGACACTTCATCGTGACCCAAAGCCCACAGCTACACAGCTGGGCCTAGCTTTTCTCCATGCGTTCTTTCTAGCCCAAGACCCTACCAGGAGATGCAGGGCAGCTGGCTGTGCTGTCTCCCCAGACATCCCTTGGATCCAACAGTTTCTAAGACGCCCAGGGCTTGCTTTTAAGGAGCTTGACATTTTCAGGTATACTAGGGAAGAATTTTCAGAATGTCCAGTGAGGATTCTTGGTGTTTTCTTACAACCAGATTGCGTCATGAGCTTTTGGGAGGAGGACCCAGAATGAAGTGTGTAGTACCAACACAGGTCACAGATCCTGACCACCTGGTCACATGGAGGTAGACACCTCATCCACATGAGGTGGAGCTTGTGTTCCTCTGGTAAAAGAACTTTAAGTAGATAAGTTACATCATTTTAAAAGGTGAATTAAACACCTTTGTGCTGTCTCAAAAACATGAAAAAATGTCGTTAGCGTGTTGTCACTGCTCTGGAGGATTTCTGCAGACTGGCTGCTGTACCGCCATAGACTGAGCTGGGCGCTGGCCACGTGGAGTCACTCTGCAGGGTGAAGCAAGCTCTGTGCCACAGGTCACAGGACAAGCCAATGAAATCGGTGCCTTCAGGGAGCCCACAAAATGGGCCAGGCTTCATAGATTCAGAGGTTTCAGTCTGCGGTGGGCGGTTCCAAGGCAGAAGCTACGTGGTAGGAGGGCCTGGCAGAGGAAGAGCTCACCCATGGTGTCCAGGGAGGAGAGTGCGGATGAGGGGCTGGGGACAAGAAGTCGCCCTTCCTGGTCACACCTCAGTGACGCCCGCCAGCTAGGCCCCACCTCCTACCTCACCATCAGCCCTGAGCTCAGTCAGCCCTCCTTCCTCACAGTCAGCCATGAGGACAGTGTCGCCCTGATCCAGGCACCTTCCACACACACACACACACACACACACACACACACACACATATACACACACACATCTTCTGGGGAACATTTTATACCTAATGTATAAGTGTGACCACCTCATTCCTGTCCCTGAAAGGAAGTCCTCAGGCAGGTCCTAACCATGCAGCTCACTGGAAGGTAACAGGAAGTCCTTGAGCCACCTTAAGTCACAAACGCCATCTCAGAGGAGAAAGCACAGCATGCAGGCTGCAGGGCAGCAGTCACAGATGCAGGCGATGGCAGCTTTAGCTTTAGTCCTCAGTAGAGTGTGGGCCTTGTCCTGGTCCCTTCCTTCCCGGAGCAAGGCAGGCCAGCTCCCTCCCTGCCCATGCACAAGAGGGGGACAGGAGAGCCATGTGTGGGAGGGCGTGGACACTGAATGTGCACGCCAACTCCTCACAAGCTGGGCTAGGGAGACACAAGCTGCTTTGTTCTCTGTGTCTGTCTCCATCTGTCTCTGTCTCTGTCTGTCTGTCTGTCTGTCTCCCTCTCTCCTGCTTCCCATGACATGAGCCCCCACCCTCTGCCAGGCCATTCTTCTATGCCATGTCTGCCTTAAGCCAGAGCTGTAAACAAAGCTACCAGAAGCCATAATCCAAACTGACCTCTCCTCCCCAAAGCCGTGGATGTTGGGTGCTCCTTCCCAGGGCCACGAAAGTGAGTTATGCAGCCACATGGAAAAAAGGGTGGGTAGGTCAGTGGCCAAGGGAGTTAGTGACATCGGGCTCTGAGGACAGCAGCAGCCGTGCTTGCCTGGCACAGTCATCGCACACATGTGACATGCCTAGCCTAGCCTGTGTGCACATGTCGGCCCAGTAGGACAGGAGCTCCTGTGAGCTCTGGCTTGGGCTCCACCTGGGAAGGCGTGGCAGGAGATGGCCTTGCTGCCTATGGCAGAGCTCCATGCACGGACGGTCAGTGAGGTCACAGGACAGAATGCGCCTGTTTCCGGGGTGCACAGCCACCCCTCCGTGGGTCTTCCCTGAGCCTTCCCTGCCCACCCTCACCCCAGGGCAGGCGCTGAGCGCAGCGTCCTTTGAAGCCCAGTGCCCTGTGATTGCCCCTTTTCCTGTTTGTCTTTCCTAGCAGCCCAGGAGCTTCTCTGGGTCAAAGGTTGTATTTTACTCAGTGAGGTATCTAGCATGGCGCCTGACCTAGAGTAAGTACTTAATCAATAGTTATTTAAATCAAATATTGTTAATTAACTCCTTCATGGTGAGTTGAGGTAAGATGAGGTATAGATCCTGGCTTCCACTCCGAGGCCCGGCGCTGACCTTAACAGCCCAATGAGAAGAAAGTGGGGTTCACAGTGGCACTGCCCCCACCCCCAGAAGCCAGAAAGTGGCTGCTAAGAATCCTCCTCAGGGCCGGGTACCCCAGGGGAGGGCCCCGCACTTCTGCTCCACCACTGTCGCACACACCTGTCCCCCAGCTGCTCCTCCACGTGTGCAGTGAAGTTGGGCACCGCCACTTCTCTCTGGGCCTCAGAGCTGCTGCAGTTGAGGTGAACCAGGCCACCAGATGCGAGGCCACGGAAGTCCTGTCCACCCACCACAGTCTGGTTTGCCGGCCCGGTGGAGCTGCTGCCCGGCCCATTCATCCACGCTGCTTTAAATAATCACGCTGCAGCCTCCTCGCGACGCACACGGTTTCAAAGGCTCCCGGTGCTGGCGTCAGGCACAGCTAACGGGAATAAGCAGCCTTGCACTCAGACCTGTAGTTACCAGGGTGGGCACCCTGTGCCACTGAGGAAACGAGCCCTCCGACCTGCAGGAGCCCTCAGTGACCTTCCCGCAGGGTGCCAGGTGACACGAGCCCCCTAGAAGCGCTGCCCAGAAGCTTGAGCTGTCTCAGCCCAAAGCAGTGCGTCGCTTGGGTAAATGCGTCCGTCTGACCGAACAGTTCGGTTCCCTAATAGCTCACCGTTGGCAAAGCATCGTGTTCAGGTCCACAAGGAGCTCACCGGGGGAACTGCGCCTTGGCCAAACGCAGCTTCGGACTGGGTCCTCAGCTTTTTACAGCGAAAGACTTCTCCCTCCACACTTTTTGGCATTAAACATGTTTTCTTTTTTCAAAATAAACTTAATTTTGAAATAGATTTGACCGACGACAGTGCCACCGAGGCAGCAGTCGCCTGCTGCGCCCACGATCAGTTTCTCCCAGGGCTCACCTTCACCCACCGCTCCCGGCTGCCTCCCAGGACGCTGCGGCCCCAGCCCACGGCAGCTTCCCAGGAGTGCTTGTGCTTGACGACCTGACTCCTGGAGTGGAGCGTTTCGGGGTGCTGCAAGGAGCATCAGGCTAGCAACGCGGAACTGGAGCTGCTGCGGAGGAAGAGGGCGAGGTCGGCGGTGGGGGCAGAAACTGCGGGGAAACAGAGACAGCGGCAGGGGCTCCGTAAGAGCAGCCCCGCCCAGAAACCAAAGTGTACGCATGCTTGGAGACAGCAGATGCAAATTACACTGAAAACCTTTCTACCCTTCACGTATCAGGTTTTATCGTTTTCTCCAAAAAGGTTGCTAGATGCAATTCAAAAGTAAATAAATAGGGCTGGCAAGATGGCTCAGCAGTCTAAAGCACTTGCTTAGGCAAGCTTAGACAACCGCAGGGACCGTGGTTCGATCCCTGGTACCACATGCTGTGCCAGCCTCACCCTTAAGGCCGGCTAATAGAAAGAAAGAAAGAAAGAAAGAAAGAAAGAAAGAAAGAAAGAAAGAAAGACCAAATATCAAACCAGGAGATAAAAATCTAATAGAATTTAGGGCTAAGAAAGATGAAAATGGCCAAGGGTGACCAGGAAGAAAGACTTTGGAGGCTGCAGACACTTCAAGACCTTCCGCGAGGAGGCGCCAACCAAGTCCGGAAGCCCCAGAAGCCGTGTCACCCGCTCCTTCCGCTTTGTGCTCAGAAGCAGGCAGCTTTGAAAGACGGAGGGACGCTTCTGAGAAGCGCTGGCTCCCTGCTCCCGGGCTCGGGCTGCAAGGGGAACCACGGCCCAGAAACTTTTCCTCCTCCAAGCAAGAGTAGACTTTGCCTTTCGGACGGAGCTGGTGCGGCAGCCACCGAGCTCTGCCCATGGGGCCGGCTGCCACTCGCACCCCAGGCCACGGACTTCACCCAAGGCCGGCGCGCATCCCACACTGTTGTGAGGCAGAGAGAGAGCAGCCCGGAAACGTCCGCTGGCTCCCGGCTGCTGGACACTCACAGCCCCTTTCTGCTCGTTCCTGAGCCTGCGGCAGCCAAGAGCTGCCTCGAAGCACAGCTCCAGCCAACAGCAACATGGAAGTTGGCTGGCACTTCAGCCTTTGTGTCACCAGTAGAAGCGGATAGGTGCAGCTGGCACTGCCCAGCCTAAGGCTTCTCGTGGGGAATGTGGCCACGGTGGAGCTGCACCTGCCAGGTGGTGCCTGTGAAAAAAATTCTCGAATGTAGCCAACATCTCTAAAGTCGCTGCCGTGGGGTCAGGCATGCCTCCCGCAGGTCCTCTGGGTCACATGCACCATTGCAGCCACTGCCTGGAACAGATGGACGAGGACAAGCAAAGAAACCTGGAGAGACAAGAACCAGCTCCACCCACAGGACCACCGGAGCCGCCTGCTCAGCCCCAGACTTTATCACAGGGGCTGGACCCGAGGACTGGAAAAGGGGCAGAAACAGCCACCTGGGCAGCTAGAAAACTGGACCCAGCGCCCTGAGGATGGCAGAGCGAGCAGCAGAGGCTACTGTGAGCCACCAGCGGCAGCCCCTGCCGACCGGAACCGCCGCCTCCAGGATCTAGGAAACCCTCTCAGCATGCATCCTGAGCCGCTTCCAAGCAACACAGATCACGTGTAAAATTAATTCTGGAATCTTGGGCCTGACTCCCATGGGAACAGTGGGCCTTGCTGTGCCTCCAGGGCTCGGGGACCGAGTCCCTTCCCCAAGACGGCAAGGACCCAGGCGCAGGCCTCTGCAGTGCTGAACCAGGAAATGTCACCAGAAGCTGCCTGGCTGTTGTCAGGAAAACACCAAACCCAGGTCAGCCTCTGGCTGGTGGAATGAGAGCCTGCGTGGACTGCGAGAGGACACAGTGTGGAGCCCCATGGGCCTAGCCTGTCCACTGCACCCTCGGCTAGGACGCACGACCAGGCAGAGCGGGTCACGCTGTCCTGGGCCCTCTGCACATGACTCTTGGTTCTGCCTTCTGCCCTCGAAGCCCTGTCCTTCCACACGGCAGGGTCTTTGTCAACTTGATCGTTCCAGCCCCTGCAGCAGAGAGTTGAAATATGAGCGGCAGAGCAGGGATGGCTGAAATGCCGTTTTTATTAACAACTAAGAGCAATCTCTTCTGCTCTTGTCTGTGGCTGGGAGACAATTATAGTTGCCTTACCTGTAAAAGAAGCTCTGAAATTGGACTGAGTTTTCTTTCTTTTTTCCTAGAAAAATAAGATGACATGCGGAGCAGGTGCCCAGTGACACTGGGCCTCCTAGGTCTCCCGTACACTCAGTGCCATCTGTCTAACTTAAATGAATCTACTTGTCCAGGCGAAGGGAGAGTTAGGGGCCTGCAGCACACGGGCCCACTCCTGGACAGGCACGTAACTCTCTGTTCATGCATCTGTGTCTGACACTCAGCCCAACAGGGCCACAGACACCACGCCTGTACATGGAGGACTCCCCACTGTGCGGAGTCCCCCAAATTCCTTGGAGAGCTGAATTCCCTAAGAGCAATACTCCCTTGAGTATTTACTCAAAGGAGAAGCATCTAACGACTCTATGGTTCTACCCTCCAAATAGCATTCTCTGAGAAGGAGTGAAAAGACATCACCACAGAGGATGGGGGACACATGGTGTCTCACAGCCTTGTAGGGCCATGCACTGTCCCCACCTGGGGCTCATTTGTGGCTCTTGTCCATGAAGGAGCATGGCCACCTGGGAGCCTTCAAGCTTGCTCTGGCCTCTGTTGCCCTGCCCTCAGTTCTTGCTGGCGTACCGCAGAAGCGATGCTCTTGGGAGCCCCGGTCCTTCATGTCAGGAAGGCTTGGCACTTGGAAGGGAGCACAGACTCTGCTGAGCTGGCCTTGTGCAGTCTGAGTGTCCTTCTGTTCCCAAGGAAAACCACAGTTTCACGTAGGCCCTGTAAGTCATTTCAGAGCACGGCCTCTCCTCCAGCTCTGAGCCCACGGGAACAAGAGATCCTGCTGACCAGGGTGGCCGAGCACCCAGCTCAGCTCTGGCCACGGCCATGGTGACCCTGAAGTCAGAGGCTGCCTTTCTTTCCCGTGGGCTCTGTAGCACGGCTGCTGGTGCAGAACTGCAGTGGCTGGCTGCATAGCGGGGTGGCCCGCTGCAAGTCTGCTTGTGCAGGTGCTGTGTGAGCCTGCTGTCCTCACAGCTGTCCTTCTGGGGCTGGGATGACATGCTGGGTGTCCTCGTCCAGTTGTGGGGAGACACACGTTCACTGATCCTGTATCATCCTAGAGGGCTTGTCCTAAGAGAGCAGCTGTCCTGTGGGAGAATACGCTGTCCCCACAGGACCAAGAGTACAGGGCCATGGTCAGGAGATGGACACCTGTGTGGGGGGTGTCCGGCCTGGAAGAAGCCCTGGAACCCACAGGAACACCACCAGGGTCATGGCCAGAGGCTTGGAGTTTGGGCCACGGGGCAGGGACGCAGTTGGCCACAGGCACTGCATCCTGTTGTTCCGTCACAGCTGTGGGGTGTGGGCTTGGCATGGCCTGGGCATGGCCTGCACCCAAGCAGGCTCCTGGGCACACTAGTGGGGTGGGTCCAGTCCATCCTGCAGTTCACAGTTGAGAGTAAACAGAGAAAGAACCAAGTGATCATGAAGGGGAACCAAAGCAGGACGCCAGGCAGGGGCATGGTCCACACCACAGGAAGAAAGGCGGTAGCTCAGGAGAGAGCTAAGGAGCAGGGACAGCTACCCACTAATGAGGTGCTGAGGGACAGGCTGGGCAGCGTGACGAGGAAGACCTGGGCCTGTGAGACGGGACCACAAAACCGGGGAGCACTGCTCTCTGAGCTGTCTTCTGAGCGGCCTCCTAACTTCCCAGCCCACAGGGTCCTCCCATGGAGACCCCAAGACCAGCCAGGGCAGGCACCACAGAAGCTGCTCCAGGAGCACTGGTGCTATCAGGCCTGGCCCCACTAACCTTCCTCAGACCACCAGTAGACAGTCACCTCTTGGGGACCAGTGGGGAGCTTGCTGCCTGACTCTGTGAAGGTCGGTGGGATCCCACTGCAGAAACATCCATTCATCTTAAGGAAAACTGTATATTCAAGAATTTTCTTCAGATGCTGTATCTTTTTATATTCTTGGTATAAGAAGATTCTTTGAAGTCCAATGAAGAGTTTCAAACCATTAAGCAAAGTGACATTTTCCCCTAGAAATTGCGGTTCTATTATTTAAAGTTACTGAAAACACACAAGGAATAGAAAGAATGCGACAAAATTATGTACTGTTACAAGCAGAAAGACAAGCACATTCCCACTGGTCCAATTCCAGGCATTAGTCAGTTTTACTCTTTTTGAATTGGAATAGGATGTAGACAAAATGATCTCACTGAAATCTGATTTCTTTCCTCTTTCAACACATTTGATATAATGATTAACTGCATGCATAGCTGGCAAATCTATACTGATGGTACTAATTATGCACCAGGTTCCATTATGGTCTGAATGGGGTGAAGACCCCAGCAGGGCCAGTGTCGCAGCCCCACGTGAGCCCCCTTAGCAATTTCCTCTC